>PVKE010034202.1:0-17518 GCA_004027555.1 Craseonycteris thonglongyai | reverse complement strand
GTCAGGAGCTTGGATGAGAGATTTGGGCTAAGACTGCTCAGGTGAGGGGTTTAAATTCAAAACGGATAGTTGAAGAACAAATCTGTTGCTCTATGTCAGCACATGTAAGATGCAAATATAAATTTAGATGTATCAATGAGTGAATTACGAATGGAGTCACAGATTCTTTGAAACCAAAGCTACAGACTATCTCGTCTAGAAGATTAGCAATGAGTATTGAGGGTATTGAAGTTCGAGAGAAAAGAGTTACCCAACAACACAAGTTGGATTCAGAAACCTAGGCTTGTGACTTTATGAGCAGTTCTCCTTCTGCTCTACATTGCTTCTAGAGTGGAGCTAGAAAAGAGAATGGACCGAGGAAGAACATGAAGAGGAAACTGGCTCAGCTAGAAAAAGCAGTATTTCTCCACCCAGTAGTGGTAAATGAAGCCACCATGCCCAACCTCTCATCCTTGCCTTCCTAAAAGTCAGTCCTTCAGATTTCTGTGGATTGGCCACCATCTTGGAGTCCAGATTGGGTCCCCTTCTCTTAAGTTAGGGGTGGTTTTGCCTTTATGTGAAACTTATGAAGGGCTGCTTTGTTCTGGGAGAAATTTTGTCACCTGTACAAGTCAAAAGCCATGAACTTCCATTTCTCTGTGACCCAGGAAAAACTATGGAGTTTCAAAAAGAAAGATGTGATTGTGTAATAGCTTTTTCACTGCTGTGATGTTTCAGGGCAACCAAACTGTAATGTCATTTCCATGCCACTAAATTGTTTTTATCGCAGATGAAATGAAATGAAGCTGTTAATGACACGCCAAATGGGGAACGCATCTGGCAGCTCTGTGAGGCAGGCTTCAGGCTGCCCTCTACTCCGTGAGAGTGACACCTTGCTTTTATTTTGCCCAGCTCTTCAAAGTGAGCTGGTAAATAGCATTAGCAGATCAGGTTGGGAGGACTTAAGTCGGCTTTGTAGTGAAACTCGCTGTTTCTTTGCTGTTGGACGCGTTGTGTTAAGTGCCCCAGTCTGTTCTCATATCAGATGAGGAATTCGGGGATTTGGAGAGTACTGGTTCTCCCCGGTTGGCAGGCAGTTTGCAGGGCAGGTTGTGTGTTAAAGAAAACCAGCCATTTCTTAAGGTTGGCCTCACTGAAGCTTGGGTAAAAGGTTAGGAAGACAGATCTCATTAGGCTGGAAGGTGTTTTTTATTATTAAAGCAAGAGTTTCCCAAGGCAGTTTGTCCTTTTGCCTGGGGGAAGATGAGTTTTCTAAATGACTTAACTAACTTCTTTTTTGGCATACTTCTGCAATTGGTTCATTTCCAGGTACCAGAAAGAATGTAAATATGGAATGAATCAACTTTTTCCACATTTTTCTCTAGCAGTTCTTTTATGAAGAACAGATTTTCCATAGAGGAAATTAAAAAATACATAAAACTGAGAAACTGGTGTTGTTGAGAACGGCCTCATTTTCCATGTCACTTTGTAACTGGCAGTGCACCCTGTATTCAAATGGCATTAATACAGAGTATAGAGTTTGTTTCAATTAGCTTCATTTTTCCTCAAGATGAGAATTATCATAAATCCCTGAAATAACAGTTGACTCACTAGGATGCTTGTGTCATTGCACTGGGAATTTTTTACAGCTTATTTTCCCTAACTCCATGTAGTTAGAGCAACGATTAGACTCTGATTTAATGCATTTGATATGGGCCTTTCACCTAAATTAGGAATGGGGAGAGAAAGGCCATGGAATAACTCATCTCCCAAAGATGGACATATTATTCTTTTGCAGTACGTTCGGTTAGAAGGGTTTTTTTTGTTTTTTGTTTTCCATTTTAGAGCATTTTTCTACATGAAACACAAGAATTTTCATTAGCATTTGGCTCAGATTTTTTTTTTTTTGGATGCTATTCTCTTGAATGATTTGCGAATACTCTTCTGGTGCGTCTGTAAACATCTGAAAATTAGATATTTGGTGAAAGACAATTGATATGGACAGCTCCAAAAGCCAGAACTTTATGCAAAGCGGTATCTGGATTGCCATCTAAATGAAAACCGCATGTCAAACAGATGCCATAAATATGAATTCCGACAAATGGCCATTGATAGTTTTTCTGTGGTGCATCTTAGATGGTTCAGCGAGTGAGGGATCTTGTGAAGTGCAGCCTGTTTGGTATGCTGAAGGCAAGTTAAAGTTCCATGCCTTTCTATTGTGACACTACAAGTCTAACCTTTATTGTCAGGGTCTCAGTTGAATTTTCTAACAGCAGATGAGTGGGAATTCATGGAAATAGCATGTGTTTCACCCGTTTCCTTTATTTCTCCCTCAGGACAAGCAGCTGTCAGGTCAGCCCCTGACTGCAGAGCTTGAAGCCATCAAGAGCACGGATCTATTTGCCTTGTTCTGAGGGCAGGCTTTCTGCTAGCTCGGGAGATCACATAAATACCTTCAGGCCAGCATCTCTGAGTCATCAGTGAGTGACCTCCCTGACAGGCTGAAACCACAAAATGCGACTTATGGAGCCATCGAAGCGGGCTGCCCAGCTCCGGGTTCAGCCGAAGCCATAAACAGGAAGGGATGAATTCATTCGCGTTCACACGCCCATTTTTCTCCATGGTAGGAAACTAATTCCAGAAAGTAATAGTAGCATAAAAATGCAGCTACATAACTTTTATGACCCCTTTTGCTCAAGTGGTTTACAATGAAATCCAGAGTCTTTGATAGAACTTATTCTATGTCCCAAGTTCTTAATGATTACAGCTAGACATAGATTTTGGAGAGGAAACCTGACTTAAAAATATGAATGTAATGTCTTTTCATTAGCAGACGTGACTGGTGTGAGGCAAGGAGGGTCAATTTTGCCACTAGCTTGCCTTACTTCCAAGTCCAAGGAGCTTTCTGGGGTGAGGTGGGAGGAAGGTACCTATCATTGTTTTCAGGTGCATGGCCTTATTGTGTGGAGACTGAAAACTCACTTGCATCATTCAAGAGTATTGGTCCTCATGTGTCTCTTGTCAATAATAATATATGATATTTACTTATTGATACATTATTCACCATGATCACTGCATTTACTTCTTAAAACAATGTCCTGAGATTGGTATTAATATCAATTAGTTGTGTGCCGGTTGATAACACAACTTTATCAGGTGGTGTTATATATGTCTCCCCATCACCAAATGTTCAGTAGGAGCAGAAATGGGTATTCGAAGGGAGGGAGGTTTGGAAGAGAGAAGGAGTAAGACTTTTACTCCCCTTTTTAGTAGGAGAGTGATTTTTATGTGGAACAGAAGGCAAGGCCGTTTTATTTCGTCTGAGGCTAATTTCATGAATTTCCAAGAAGCACATCCATTCTACAATTCTCTCCAAAACCTTCCCGAGTCAGTTCAATAACACCTCCTCCCAATATCACCACTAGATCTGTCCTTCAAGTCAGGGTCATTGTCTTCTGTTAAGGTAGATATCTCAGGAAGGGTAGCACATCAAGTCAGGCTAGCCTCTGCAGGAATGAGTCAGCTCCTTTCCTAGGAAAAATGTCCCTGGGGAAGGAATAAGGGCAAGTACCACCTCTAGTTAGGTGGGAGGGGGCTCCATTGGGGGCTGGAAAAGGGACTTGCTGGAGCTCTGCAGGTAAATGGTTTCTCAGCCACCTATGCCCACCTTCTGGGTTCCCAGATGAGGTGTCTGGGCCCGGGTGGGCATAGGGAGCGGTCAGACCTTTCCCCACAGATCACCTGACTGTTCTGTGCTCTGTCAAGGTTGGCTCACACTTTGAAGTGTGTCTGCATGCAATCTTCTTGGAGGCAAAGGAAGGAAAACACAGGAGGTAAGGGAAGGCACACACTTCCTCTGGCCTGGTAGGAGATAGTCCTGGCATCTTCTGGCACCAGAAAGAAGGAAGGAGCAAAACCAGTGCCAACTTATGTAAGGCAAAGTGGGGGAGATGGAAGACATAGCACTCAACCCAAGAAGTTCCTCGAGGGCTGGTAAGCCTCTTTGGGAGGGATAGCCTAAAAAAGAATGCATGGCTTGCTAGGTTTAGAGTTCTGTTTAATATCAAAGGAAACCTTTCTCATCTTTAAAAAAATTTTTTTAAAGAGAGCCTGTAATCCCTAGTGCCTCAGATTTATGTTTTCCAAATGTGGACTTCTATTTCTCCATGTGCTCCATATCTTTTTAATGGGCTACAAATATTTGAAATGTGTAAACACCACGGGAGGATGAGTATTTTAAGTGTATAGGGATGTGGCTGGATTAGGAGACCGAGGATGTCATTATAGGAGGGGGAGGCATGAGAGATGCCCCAGCAGCCTAAATGAGGGCAGGCGAAGTGGAAACAATCTTGCATCTGAACCTTCCAAGCATCCAGCTGGACAAATGCAGGCAGCACCTTTGTCACTGGAGGAACGCTGTGTTTGGCTTTATCCTTCATCTGAGGAGAGAGGGGATTGTGTTGCCTTTTCTTTTGTAAGAACCTACCTTCCAGGGGGAAGTGGGGTCAAGTGTGTCTTGGACATACGCCTCTGGTGATTCTGATATGCTCTCCTCTACTTCCACCCCAATCCTTCCCCAATGGGAATTAACAGATTCAAAGCCAAATACTGACATGATCAGAACAGATTGCTGATTCTTAATAGAGTGATGTGTTTCCAGTCAAAATCATCTCTGGAGTCTCCTGTGTGGTTTTCCTTAATGGACTCCCTTGACCAGACTCCCCTCCACTGGTGATCTTCCATGTCCCCAGGTGCAGAGTGGGATGAGGATATACTAAGCCCATGTGACGTGTCGGAGTAGATTAAATGAGATACTAAGGTAGGCAAGTCACTTACACATGGAGAGTCTTCAATTAATGTCAATTCCCATCCTCATAATAGCATCAGTTGATCATGGATTATATATCCTACTTTTCCTAATGCTAATTTATGTTTTCATGAATTTATGTATATATAATATTGGAGAAGTTAGAACTAGATTGGAGGGCCATGGGTCTCTTCTGTGGATGTTTTGTTTGTACGCTTTTCCCCCTTTGGCAAATGGTAGGACGGCATAGTGATGGAAACATGGCCTTGGGAATCAGATTAGCTGGATTTGAATCCAGAATTTACCCTTCTTAAACTGCATGGTCCAGGGCAAGTGTTTTCACATTCTTGTGCCTCAATTTTCTTATTACAAAGTGTAGGTTGGGGTGGTAATGTAGCAGGGTGAAGAAGGGAGAGGCCACTAAAGGAGGAGGCTACCCAGAATAGCTATAAATAAGCAGGCAAGAACCTCCTGGATCTCCCCTCTATTATAATGAAAGCTAGCAGGAGCTGCCAGAGGTGGATATAATTAGTGGTAATGAACTGAAACTCACAAAACTTGAAACATTGCAAGCTGGTGGACGTGGGTAATTAGTGATAATGGGCTATGATTGGCAGGGTAAGAGAGACCCTCCTGCCAATTACTGGTGAGGATATAAATACAGAAGGAGGGCTTTTGGGAAGGGAGATTTTGAGCAGGAGTATTTGGAACCTGGAGGTGTTTGCAGTCTGCAGGAGGCAGGCAGCTAGACCCATCAAGAACAACAGCGGACCAAGCCCCGCCCTGGGAGCATAGCAGAAGAAGATAAGCAGACAGCTGGCAGTGAGGGGGCTCAGCTCTGGGATTGCTGGGCTGGAAGACCAGAGACAGCCCCTCTGTTTCTGTGGAAGTCTGAGATTCACCTGAAGGACTAAATACCAGTTGCCTATGCTTCCTAGAGGATAGTGAACAGAGGAAGGGCAGAGATGGCTCTCCCCTTTCCGCTTGGGCCTTTTTGGACTTGGCTTTCTGCTGCCTTGGAGATCTGCATGGAAGATCATTCTGTAGCCTCCAGTCTCCTCCAACAAACGGTATTGTTAAAAGGAAGAAGGGCTCCGGGTACAATGTTGAACAGGTCTGGGGGTGGCAGCAGGGTTGTTTTTCTTCACATGTTGTATGTAGCTCTGAAATAAAGGCTCCTCTCCCTTCTTCCACCCAACCTCTGCCATCTTGGGTAATGGGTGCCCTTGTAATAAACACTTATTCTGTGACCCAACTCCTATGTCAGTCTATTGGCTGAATGGCTCAGGCAGCATGAGCCTGGACCCTGTTTCCCTCTGGTAACAATAATAGTACCTGCCTCATAGGGTTTTTCTGAGGGTTCAATGAGTTTATGAATGTAAAGCTTGCAGATCAGGGCCTGGCACAAGTAAGGCCCGAAACAGTGATTACTGTTACTGGTTTTTGGTCAATGCATGTAAGGCATTTATAATCATGTTCAATACATGCTAGCTATTGTTTTCATTAGTATATGATCTATAAAACGTGGCCAAAGATCACTGATCCATGAACCTACATTCTTGAAAATAGTCTCAGGCTCAGAATGGTTTGAGGAGCAGAACTGAGATTTAGTAGTGGTGGTTGAAGTGGCAACAAAAGTCAGTATTTGGAAGGTGGTGACTCACCTGGCTGGGACTTTAAGGTGCTCCCATGAATAGCAGAGGACTGATTCTTAAATACCATACACTACCCTGGTACATTGGTAGTCAATAGACCCAGCTGTGTCCATAGACACAAATAAAAGTAAATAAATTGGTAGTCAACATTTAAAATTTGGGCTATTTCACCTAAAACCCTGGACTTCCTGACTCTCAAACAGTTTTAGGATCTATAACTCTGGGCTTGCTCTCCTTCATGGCAGCATCTTCTTTAACTGTGCAGAACTGCCCATTTTAGATTATTCATTCACTTTTCATTTTTTTCCATAGACCCCACCACTCCATAACGTATTGCACCTGCCCCACTTCACTCATCAAGCTTATTGCCTGAGTTTGGTAAGCCTTTAAATTTGCAACTCCTACTGTAAACTGACATAAGAAGGTTTGCTGAGATGCAAGGTGGACAGTACATCCCTCATGTTGGAAAGAGATACATGTTTTCACAATAACGTGGAGAGAAATAGTTTGCATCCATTCTTGACTTATGACACGTTCCCTCAGCCTACAAATGAGTCACTTTATATACACTGTCATCATTGTCTCTAAGGAGAGTCCATTCCTACCCTTCAGGTGTGCCACACTGATTCTATTACTGGTAGCTACAAACAGAGAATGTTCACCAGGGATAGAAACCACCAAGAAGTGGTACCAAAGAGAGGAGCCTAGATTAGTATGGTGTTTCCAGAGTCATGTGAAATATGTTTGAATACAAATATTCTTGGTAATTATGGCTTTATAATATAATTCTTCTGGAGATAATAATTTTCTTGAATACCATGAGGGGAGGGGAGGGACCCAGACTTTTGGAATCCAATTGTGGGGACCTCTTTAGGAGTTGGACATCTGAGAACTTGGATACCAAGTTCCCATATCTGGAATTAGAGGCAGGAAGATTGAGGAAGTGACGGGCCCGGTCTCTAGCATACCTGGGGAGATGGGGGATATATTTTAAATCTTATGTGTAGTTGTGTTTATTCCCATCAAACTATCCCTCTGGTCCTGGCCCCTCCTTTTGAGTAAAACCATAGAATTAAGGGGTAGGTTCAAATTACAGTTGTTTTGAAGGGCACATCTTATAAGTTAGATTAATCAGAGATCCAAACGGACATGTCAGTGTGCCTCGGTGAAAGATGTCTTTTTCAGAAGTAGATGATGGTCAGTCAGTGGCAGAGTGAAATTGTTTTTTCTTTGTTTGCCAACTTGGGAGAAGATTGAGGAATTCCACGTTTCCTCCCGGCTCTCTGGACTAAGTAAGACCATCATTGCTGAAGTGTAGCGCGCAGTGTTGCATCATGCAATGCAAATTGCAAGGCACGCTTTCTTATCAGCAGAGCTGTATGTTAATGTCACTGTCACATTCAATATTTGCTGCTGTGACTCAGTTAATGACTGTCATAAAAGTGTGGCAGTATCTGGCACTTTAAGTGTTTGTGGTACTTAATGTACATCTTGCTATTGTAAATAGGCCACACATTTAGAACTAATTGCATGCAAGCTATGATAGCAGGTTTATTTTTTACAACTATCTGAGCTGTGATCAGCACTTGTCATCACGAAGTGAAGAAAAAATAAGCAGTGACAGCAACACCTTCATGTTAAAAGCAAATTCTTGTTTTGAGTGTTAGGAAGTATGAAGTGTTTTTCAATAGAAAGGGAATATGATTGGTCAGAAGCAGATACAATTATGAAATAGCTTCAGTTCGAATTAAATACTGTGTTTCTATACACACATTTTTTTTTACAGGTTTAACTAGTCCAGTAAACACCCTAAGTTGTATCATTTTTGAAGTAATATACAGATTTTTAAAAACTTCTGAGCATCCAGGGAAGGAAAAGGGCTGTCTTTTTATGTCTCAGTCATGTGTTGCTTTTTGTTTGTGATTTTTGGTTGAAGCAGAATTACAAATTGTTTAAAGCGTAGAGGGCTGCTAATCGCTGGTCCCTCTTATCTCGGCAAAGTCTCTTACTCATGCTGGAATTCTGAGCATTTTCCAGAGCTATTACCCATGTCTGAAACAAGAAATCAGAGCTTTCTGGAAATTGTTAAAGACTAGGGCATTTTGATCTGGAGTCTGTGGACTTTCTAGGTCCCATGGATGGGGTTGGGAGTGAGAGGAAAACACAGACCCCCCACCCCCAACTCCCCTCCCTCCTAATGCATGCAACATTTTACAGGTGTGTGGTTTTCTTCTGGGGAGGGTTTCCAGAGCTTTCTTCAGAGCCTGAGAAGGAATACTAAGCATCACAAATCAGCAGCTCCCTTAGACCACAGGAAATAATGAAGAAGTGGTTCTCGTGGGAGCGGCTGGTGTCTGGAGTCTTGGGGACGCCAAGATGAAGTGGTTTATGATAGTTGAGTAGGGCTCTGAGGCAACTGCTACTCCTTTTTTAGAAAGCCCCAGAAACACCTGACTGCTGGGGTCCTTCTGAGAGCGTGGGATGGGCACCACGCCCCTCATCTCAAGCTCAGGGCTTCAATCCTGCCAGGTGTGCGAGAGAGCAGGTGGAGGTGAAGGGGGCAGGTGTGACAAGGCCAGCAGCAGCCGCTATAGCAGCCCTTTCTCTGCCCAGCCTCCAGCCTGAGGGACCGGCTTTCCTGTGTGTGGAGAATCTCTTCCCAATCCAGTGGAGGTCGTATCGCTGTCTGCTGGGCCCCTTGTGGGGCTCAGGCCGGTGGAGACCGAGTGAAAAGATGTAGGTCCAGGAGTCAGGCTAGGGGCTTTGAGACAGGCAGCTGCCTGGCTGACTGAGGATAGTGACAAAGGCAGCCAACCTGTGCGGACTGAGCAGAGAGAGGCTCCCTGTCTACTTGTCGAGAATCAGCAGTCCTTTCTTTTCACATCTCTTCTCCTTTCCCCTTGCTGCCTCCTGAGGAGACTGGAGACCTAAATGCAAATTCTTAGTACTGTTAATTCCTTACTCTCCCTTCCCTGTTCTCCTTTTCCTGTTCTTTTTTTTCCTTTACCTACTCACCCTGTTTTTCTTTTCCTCTATTTTCTATTTTTGTTCTTTCTCACAAATATCTGGAGCTTGGCCTCTCTGGATCTTGTAGTTTTTTTTATCTTGTTGTTATCAAATACAGTTCTTTGTTTTTTTTTCTGGTAAGTACATTCTTTCGTTTTTTTTAATAATTTTTTTATTGTTTTGACAGGGAGAGAGAGAGACAGAGACAGAGGCAGAGACAGAGAGAAGGAAGGGGGAGGGCCCAGAGCAGTCTCCATAGTTGCACATCATTCGTTTTTTGATATAGTTTCACTCCACAGGTGGGCGCAGGTCTGTGCAGGGCAGGAACTGGGTCAGGGGGGCCTCAGGCATGAGAGGTGCACCTGGGGCAGGAGCCTAACTGGGGGCCTCCCACATGGGAAGCACGCCCCAGTCCAGCATATGGGTCTGCACCGGCGGGGGCCAGGATTTGATCCTCAAACCCCAGGGCTGAAAATGAGTGCTTAACCCACTGAGCCATCCCGGCTTGCCCTGGAAGTTCATCTCATTCTCTCTCTCCCCGCCCCCCTCTCTCTTTTTCTCTCCTACTCTCTCTCTCTTCCTCCCTCTCTTCTGCTTACTCTCCCTCCTTTTCTCTTTCTGTGCTTTTCATTCATGAGAGGGAGCAGATAGAATAGGTAACTTGGGGCTGTTTGCTCTTTAAAAATGATCTGAGGATTCTGAACACAAAGCATCCTTATTTCATTTAGAATTGTGTCTAAAGTATCCTGTGGGTGATGAGAAGGGAATGGCTTTCTGTTCATGGGAACCCCACTTGGGATAGAGCAGACACTCCCCCTTTGTGAAACAGAGTCCACCTACCCTCTGCCTCTGCTCAGCTCCATCCAGGGATCTGGCTCGGGGTGGTTCTGGGTGGCACATTGATCCCCTGGAACCATCACAGGGACCCCAGTGGTAGACTTTATTGGTTGGCTGCCTTTACCCAAGTCAAAGAGTAACATTCCTTTTGTGCCTAAACTCTTCTGCCTGCATTTCTACTGAAACAATAGTTGCATCTTGAAAGATTTGTGGTAGTTGTAGCTTCTGGCTCAGGCTAGTACCTAACTAGATTTTTAACTAAATTCAAGCTCATGTCCCCATATAACTCCCTCTGTTTTAGGCCTTTATTCCTCAATGAGGACTCACAATTTCTTTTTCTGTGTGTCTTTCTTTGCTTGTGGTCCTCTCTTCTGTCCCACTGATTGAAACCCTTCTGCACTGTCATTTCCTCTGTGAAGACTGCTTAAATCCTCAGGCAGGACGACTATCTCCCTTAGGCTGCATAATTTTATAGAGCCTTACCTATGTTAAGCATTCATCACAGTTAAGTATCACAGTCCATCTTGCGTTGTAGCCAGGTGTGTACCCCAGAAGACAGAAATATGAGGGAGGTACCACATCCTTTCTATCTTCATCCTGCCTAGGACCATATACCATGATAGATGGTCACTAAGTGGTCAATCACAACATTTATCAATAACCCTCATATTTTTCATTTCTAATAAAGAGTCCTTTTGATAACTTTAATCACATTTACAACACGCATTAGTAGATCCATTTTACACAACAGGTTTTGATCCTCCCGTTAACCCTGCGAGGAGGTGGACTATCTCTCCCTCATAGAGGAGGCTGCGTTCTTGTCATAGAACCTGCACTGTAGTCCTGGTCACTCGTCTCCAAAGTCCCTGCCCTTTCCACTTGGGAAAGGAAAGTCCAGGGGTGGGGTGTGGGGTGCTATTTTGATGCTCTCCATGATGCTCAGCCATGCTACCTTCTCCTGGGGAGGCATCAAAGATGGGGTGGGGCATCTAGCTTGGTTCCTTTTCTAGGGGAGCAGAAGCCACCAGTGCCTTTGTCCCAGGCTCCAGGGCTGGGTGTCTGGAGCTGAGTGAGTCGGCATCATGACCATCTACTTGCAAGATCACAGTCCTTGTTTGCATTCGGCCTCCACTCAGCCTGCTTTGGGGCAGAAGCCTGCTTTGATCTGCGTGCAGGCCTGGGAGGTTATGGCCCTAATTAATTCATGCATAACAATCTGAATTTCCTTTTCGTTTGGAGTAAAGCATAATCACTTCAAAACTTTCACAATGCTGGCATTCTTAAAACTCCAGTTGAATCTTATTTTCATAAGTCTGGTCAGGGTGATCTACGGATAGCCCTGAAACAAAAGGATAATGAAAAAAATGTTTCTTGTAAATTACTGAAAACTATGTCTGTTAGAAAAGGCGTTCTTGTCATCAGATTTTAGCAAAAAGAAATCAAGATTTTAGAAAAGAAAAACTTATAATAAGCAGTGGAGTGTCAACCAACTCTTCATCAGAATCCGGCTTTTGTTATGTGAATGTACCAGTTTGCTAATCCACCCCACTCTATGGAAATGTCATAAAAATTGAAGAAAAATAAGGAGTACAAGGGAAGCCACAGATAAGAAAGCACATTGTAAACAGCAACGTGCTTTATAAATGTGACATATTATTATAGCTTGACTTCTGCAGTTCCCTTCCCCATGGTTAGAAAATATTAGAGGTCCCCTGACTCCTGTCAGACTCCTTTTTAATGATCTTTAATCCTTATTCCTAAAGGCAGGATGGCGATACTGGCAGGGAAAGAGCTTAATAATTTGTTTATGGTAAAATGCTACCCTAATTAGTAGATCTCATTAATTTCAACAAGGCATCACTCCATTCTTCCTCTCACCCCCCTACAGTCAATCAGCCAGCAAGTCTTCCTGCCGTCACTGACTAGAGAGCTCTCTTGCCTGCTTGGTTGGTCCCACTGCCACCACCTGAGTTCGTGACCTCCCAGGCCACACCTGGGCCACAGCAACTCACACCCTTCTACAGTCCACCCTCCACGGACTCAGGGAACTCTTACGGAGACAAAGCCCTTTTGGCTTTCAGCTTCTTATATTGTCTCCTCCACTGGCCTTATTTTCAGTCTAAATACTCAGAGTTTCTTTCTGCCTCAGGCTTGGCCTTGGCTGATCCTTCTGCCTGGAACGCCATTCTCCCAGAGCTCCTGGGTCAGGTCTCAGCTTTCTTCATGAAGCCTCCCTCCACCACCACTAGCCTCTCTATTTTGCTGTAGCTCTAACTTTCTGACACCATCTCATGTCATTATTTATTTGTTATTCATCTCTTCCTGCTCAGAGATATGTTTCCCAAGGGCAGGAACTGTCTCTATATTGTTCTCTGTTATTTTTCCAGAGCTGAGTTCAGGGCCTGGCACAGAAAGGATTCTTCTCACTTATTTGCTGGATAAATGAATGCTATCTAAAAGCAGAAGCTGTGGACTGAGGGAAGAAAACAAAGGAGAAGGAATCTTTCAATATGGTGATTTCATTTATGTGGACAGTATGCTAAAATAACTAGAAAAAGTCAATTCAATGGTGAAAAACAGTCAAAATAACATTTGCACAGACTGTTGGTTAATTCAGTTACAGAGGTAACTCATTGTTGAAAAAATAACTGCGGGTACTATAGAATTCTAGAGCTCTCCTTATCTTCTCATTAAATTAGCCGTAACTGCTTATGATAACGGTAGTTATAATGTTTGAAACGCTTCTTACTCAAATTTTCCAAATGAAAAAATGCTGTAGAGAATGATCATCTATGTTTCCAGAAAATAATTGTTTGTGGGGAAATTTCTCATGCCCAATCTAGGAGGTTTAAGATCATGATTTTTTTTTTTCTTTTCATGTGTTTGTTTATTTTAGTGTGTATTATCTCATGGTAGAGTGTGTTCATGTGACCAGTATTTTCTGTGTTCCTCCTGTGGGCTAGGCCCTTGCCAGTGGACCCAGACAGATAGTACCCCTGCTCCAGGGCTGGCTGGCTATTAATTTCCCCTCTGTAGGAATTCGGGATGAAAACATCTTCCAGGAGCTGCCAGGGCTGCCACCTTCGTGATGTTTCAAGGAAGCCAGAAAGTGATGGCAGGTTGTCCTGGAGGCTCCAAGAAAAGCCCCTTGTCCTAACGAAGACCCAGTACAGAGTATCTGTGAAAAAGAAAAGCAGATAAGATCAAAGGTTCTTCAAATGAACGTCATAGTTAGACCCAGTGAGCAGTCATGCTCCTAATAAAAGCCTGCCAAGAGAGATAAAGTTTGAGCAAATTCAGAGTCTTTTCTGTCTTTCTTTTTTTATTGTTAAATTTATTAGGGTGACATTGGTTAGTAAAACTTACATTGGTTCCAGGTGTACAATTCTACAGTACTCCATCTATGTATTACAATATGTGTTCACCACCCAGAGTCAGCTTTCTTTCCATCCCCATATATTTAACTCTCCCTCCTTCCTTGCTCACTCCCCTCCCTCCTTGCTCACTCCCCTCCCCCCTTATCCTCAGGTAACCACTAAACTATTGACTGTGTCCAAGAAGATTTGTTTCTCTGTTGCTTTCAGTTTATATGCTAACTCACTGGACTCCACAGATAAGACCAGGTTTGGGCCTTGTCAGAGTTTGTATCTAATTACTGCTGAAGCAATGCCTAGATGAAGGATCAATGAGCTTACAATGATGGCAAATAATGGGAACTAAATTGTATTTTGTCAAATTTCAAGATAGCTCAGAAACAGTTAGACCAAATTTTCCTCAAAATTAATATCAGTAAAAACGTATTAAGCAAAATAAGACCCTCCTTGGCAAAAAGAAATTGTCAATTGAGATTTGTTCGAACCAAATTTCTTCCAGTTCTTCCATTGTTAGCTAACAAAGACATAAAACTTGAGAGGGTTGGCAGGTTTTTAAGCCTTTGACATTATTACGAAATCCAAGTTTCAAGTTTTAGAAATGTTTAAAGAAGAGGTTTTTTTCTTAACATTTCTAATTTCTGCTATGTACTGAAATATGCTACCCATATAATAATGATAGGTCATAGAATTTCAGAGCTGGAAGGAACCCTGAGACAATTTAGACAAATCTATGCCTTTCTACAGAGGGAAAACCATCAGGGAAGGGAAAAGACTTCCCAAAGGTTATGCAGGAGCCTGTGACCAAGTGGGGACCCAAATTCCTTCCATTATATGGAAATGCCTGATATTGGACAAGTCCAGTCTCACTTTCTTATTTATGAAGCTCTATAACATTCCTGGAATTTTGGTCTGCTAAAAATATGAGATTTTGATGGTCAGACTACTTTAAGAGTTAATCCTATGGCCACAATGCTTTTTTCTCTGAGATGAGGCAGTTCAGAGGTAATGGCCACTGGGGATGCTTGTTTAAAATGGACTGTGAAGAAGATTTAAGGAGCTGGAACCAGACAGAATTAGAGTGTGGCATGAACACACTATGGTTGGGGACCCATTTCTTCACTCTGATATTTCTTCACACTGCAGGTGCCAACTTCATGCACTACTGAGTTTCTCTGAAGTCCACACTTGCACCATTGCCACATAGGAAGCAGTTTACAGTCCAAAGCAGAGGTGGCCAAATGAGTGAGCTATCTCGTGAACTTCTCCTTTCACGAGAAGGGTTTGTCCTTTTAGAATCCCTTAGTTTTGGACTTCATTGCATGTTCCTGACAGCTAGGAAGTATGTTACATTAAACTGTGAGAACGCAAAACAGAGAGAGGGTGCTTTTGGTTGCAGGGTGGCTACTCCAAGCCTCTGTAACAGGGTGGGGTGTTAGTCATCAGCTTTCTTTGAATACTGAAGTCCAGCCACACAAATAGAAAGAAGGGCCCTGCAGCCTTTAATGCAAATTGACACTGCCTTGCTTTTTTGTCTTTTTTTAAATATAGGAAAGTCCCTCCCCTCCCTCATATATGGTAATTGTGTCCAACAGGGAAGGGTATGGATATAAATGCGAATTTAAAAGGTACAAAGTGAGGAGGAATTTTGGCAGGGGAGAATGGGGAAGTGTTGTCTGAGTGGTGATGGTCTGACTCAGACTTTTGAAAATACTTAGGAGTTACCTAGTTGCAACCAAAGGTTTGCTTTGTTTTATTTTTAAACTGTTTTAACTGTTTGGGGTAAATGGTCATCTTTGCTTCACCCACCCTCATCACACACACCTTACATTCAGCCATCCTGAACACATGCACACCCCTTACAGTGGTATTCCCTGAGATCATGAATGCCTCAGTTTTCACAGGCTAGGAAGAAATTGAGCTAGTTCTTAGTTGAAAGACAGCTATGCAAGGAGTAAGTAGCATTAGTAATCAATAGGCCGTATCTCATTCCAGGATGTTCCCAGCTACCTTTGGACCTAGGCCTGGGAAAAAAATACTTGAATTTCCTTTGGGGACACTGTTAAATTATATTTTACTAGTATTAAATTTGAGTCAACACACAGGGAGATTAGTCTTGCTCTTAAATCACACCAATGCATAATAACAATAAAGCAATACTTTAATACTTGCATGTATAATACTGTTAAAAAGTGCTTACATTTTTTGGCTTCTATAAATGCCTTCTATCCAAGGACTGTCCAGAAAAAATTCAGTCATAAATGCCTCCACTTTTCTGATTACATGGTTGGATACTTTCTGGACAGCCCTTCTATAGCTTCCAGAATTCTTCAGTAGTTAATATTCTTGATGACAAGATGGAGATTCACCATTTTCATAATTTTCTGATGACAAAAGCATTCATATTCAAAAGTACTTATTACGTACTAATTACTGGTAATACTAACAATACTGAAGCTTATTTGACTCAAGTACCACAACAGAAGTTTCTGTTTTCGATAATGTTTATGTCTGACATTTTCCACTTTGTATTCAAAAGAGAGTGCGCAAGGCCGTTCGGGTGTCAGGGTTTAGCAGGATGATACATATTTCACTTGTGGAATTGGTCAAGATCAGAGAGCTTCTTCCTTTCCTGTGGCTTAGAAACTAAGTTGTTGATATAGTTATTCTCTCTGGCATTTAGATCATGAATTTTGCACAGACCCACATCAAGGAGAAAAGAGGCCCTTCCTATGTCAGATTTGCAGAATGACTTCAGATGTTTTGACTGGATAGCTACAGAAAAGAATGAAAACAGTACAAGCCGTGATCTCTTCTGCTGCCTTCCAGAATTCACTGGGCCCTGGTTTTGCGAGTTATCTACGCTGTGCTCCATATCTAGTGTGGCTTGGTTATTATTCCCCTTAAGATGATATTTAGTTGAGCTGTTTTGCGAGAGCTGTCCAGGAAAAAACTCCAGACACGAATGCCTCTATTTTTCATAGTCCATAGCTGGATACTTTCTGGACAGCTCTCAGATATTTCAGGAGATGTCTCCCACCAGTATTTTGTATCTAAAGTAGACAGAAAAGAATTGGTGTGAATGATCTTTTCTTTTTCTTTTTAATGGGAATTGTTTCAATGGAAACCGTCTATACAGAAGTACTTACACGTACATAATCACATGCAAAGAGTTTTGAGTTGGCTTCTTGTCAGCCCATCCTCACTGTCTGTGAAGAGCATCAGAATGGTCTTAGGACACTTGTTTTATGGGATGGCCGGGGCACCTACACATCCTTTTGACAAGGAATGCTACAGTTTCTGAAAGCTGAGTTATTGTCAATTCTCTGCACTCAGGTACTGTGGACGGAGCACCTGTTGGATTGATTGTTTGGAGAAGGTTATAGGGTGGGAGAGAGGATGACTTTGCTTCTCACTGATGTGAGGGATCATCTCTTCTTGACTGCACGGATGTCCCAAACCTCAGGAAGCCAACATCAGGTGCTCAGATGCATCCAGGGAGGCACTTAGCTCTAATTTATCCAGAGTTTCTATTCTCTGGGATTCATTTTAGCTGTGTCCAGAAATATATTTGAAAGTCAATATTACTCAAATTTTTCAGATTGGGTGATGATGGCTAGAGAGGTCGTGAGTAGGGTAAAATGTGCCAATATCAGCTGATGTCACTGACCTGGAGAGCCACAGAGAAGCCTCCTTTAGTTTTTCCACTTTTACTTGAAAATAAAGGTTTACTTGCCCAGGCTGTGCAATGGTGGGGCCTTCAGATGTCCTGTTTCCCCCTCGCCTCCCTCCACCTACCTAGTACTGGCACCAAAGAATTGGCCACAGTAGCCCGGGTATTGCTTTAAAGTTACCTTGTTTTT
>PVKE010034201.1:0-17519 GCA_004027555.1 Craseonycteris thonglongyai | reverse complement strand
TCCTCCTACTGTGTTTCCCTTTTGGGTCCTATAGACTCACTGCATAACCACACCAAACTTTATTTCTCACAGACATTTAGCATAATCATTTCACATAACATATGAACAATGCTCAAAGTAACACATGGGGGAAAACATATACAAATCTTTTTCCCCTTAATTTAAAGCAATAATTGGGGGGAAACCCTCTAAGTGTGAATGAAATAAAATCTTTCCCAGTTTAAATGGAGTTTAGATTTTTCTCAGCTCTAATTGCTTTTTCCCCCGCTCCAACCATTTCTCTAAAAATGGACACCTTTATGTAGGACAAAAAAAGAAAAAAGAAAAGCTTAAGCTTAAAGATGGGTGGAAGAGATTTGAACTTTAGTTTTTAATTCTGCCTCTGTCCCCAGGTGTTTATGAAGTGGCAAATAAGAAACAACTTCGACTAGATGAAGACTTTAGTGTTAGCTGGTGTCTCACCAACCCCTACACACGTGCACATGCCAGATGGTTCTATGGCAGTCAGGAGGCTTAGAATGAAGCAATCATTGAGTCTGTAGCTGGAATACACAAGATTGCCCAGTTTTTTAAAAATACTCATTTATTCAGATGCATAAAAGGATTAGATCTCATAGGACATGCAGTTTTACTTTCTTCAAGTTCTTAAAAAATTTCAAACCGAGAGAATCATACTCCCATCCCTTACAAGTCAAATTACTTTCAAAACCAAATTTAGATACATTCCATTATAATATGTGCATGACAATTTCTTTATACTCCATGATATTTACATGGGCTCTTAAGTAAGACCTGACAATCAACACGTCATCCCACATTGTCACATTTACAGTACAGCAGCCGGTTTATCAGAATCAATGGAAAGGTTTTCAAAAATCCAATCCACAATTAATTGCTCTAGTAGCTTCCCAATATTTAAGCCATTTTATATCAATCAAACTCAAACTTTATATCAGCTTGGCTTGTCCTAAATATTTGTTGGGTTTTATTCTGTGCACATGTAATCATAACCATATTTATTAATGTTTTTAATTTTTTATTAAATTAATCAGCTACTGAAAATTGCTACCCATATAGGCCCCTTTATTCCTCCCCAGAGTTCTGAAAAGACACAAAGCAAGGCAATAACTTAATTCATATGCGATTCTTTCCAACTTATTTTTATTTGCACATCATAAAGAAAACCTTGTAACTTAGGCATACAAATACAATCTTTCCACTAAAAATGGAGTGCAAGTGGTAGAGAGTTTGCAAATGGATTAACAAGAATACTGCAGGGTTCCTGGGATAAAAAATTTCCATTTCTATCACTACCTGGAAACTATACTTAAGTACCTCCTAAATATTCATGGTATGGAAATAGGAAATAAAATGAATTAAGGGAATCATCTCTCATCCAAGATTCTTTCCTAAAGAAAAATGGGTGAGAAGAGGGGAGGAGGAGAAAAAGAAAGATATAGTAAGAAGAAAAAGGAAATGCAAAAGAATTACTTTCCCAATTTATTTTTCACCTTTTTATTTGGAGCCTACTTGGGCCTCATGGAATTAAGCTTGTATCATGATAAGTTTGTGAAAATTACAGTTCATTGAAAGCACTAAACTTCTGAAAATTTAAATCCCCATTTAATCCCAGTTTAAATTATCAGCATGTTTGTGGCCCATTGTGCAAATCAATGAGTGCAATAAAATATCCATTAGAATGCCATTGCATACCTTGAAATATACTACAAGTCACGCAATTCCTTGGCTACATATGAATTTTGATATAGTGTGTGATCTATGTCAAAAATCTCAGGTTTTTCCTGTGTGGGATTGCACCAATCTATTATAGTTTAAGAAACTAAAATGAGTGATTTTCTCCTCACCCTTTGTTATGGACTAAATGGTGTCTCCCCAAAATTTATTACATTGCAGTTCTGTTCCCCAGTGTGACTGTATTTGAAGAGAGGGACTTTAGGGAGATAATTAAGGTTAAATGAGGTCATAAAGGTGGGACCCTAATCAAATAGGACAAGTGTCCTTACAAGAGGAAAAGAAATCAGCCCTCTCTCGCCACGTGGGAAGAGGTCATGTGAGGACACAGTGAGAAGGTAGCTAGCTGTCTATAAGCCAGGAAGACAGGCTTCACCAGAAATTGACCCTGAAGGCATCTTTTATTTTTAATTTTTTTGACATACAAAAAGCTATACATTAATTAATATATACAATTTGATGAGTTTGGAGATAAGTATATGCCCATAAAGCCATCACCCCAATCGATTTCATAAATCTATCTATCCATCAGTTTCCTCCAAAAGTTTCCTCTCACCTTCTTATTTACTTTTTGTGTCTGATAAGATCATTTAACATATCTATCTTCCTAGCAACTTTTTAGGTATGCAAAATAGTAATGTTAACTATAGGTATTATGCTACACAGTAGGGCTTATTATCTTATTTAAATAAAACTTTGTACTCTTTAACATATACTTCCCCATTTCCCCCTCCCCACACAGCCCTTGGCAACCACCATTCTACCTTCCACTTTGTGAATTTGATTATTTTATATTTACCATATAAGTGGTATCAGGTAGTATTTGTCCCTCTGTGTCTGGCATATTTCACTTAATAAAATGCTCTCAAAGTTTATCCAAGTTGTGGAAAACAGCAGGTTTCCTTTTTCTGAATATTTTCTTCTAGCTGAATAAATATCCCCTTGTTTAAATATACCACATCTTTATCCAGTCATCCATTGATGGACACCAGCACTGTTTTCTTGTTTTGGCTACTATGAATAGTATTGCAATGAACATTAGAGTGCCAATATCTCTTTGATATTCTAATTTCAATTTATTTGGGTATATATATACCCAGAAGTAGGATTGTTGGATCATATGATAGTTATATTTTTAACTTTTTGAGAACCCTCTGTACTTTTTTTATAGGGGCTGTAAGAATTTACATTCCCAAAATCACTATCCCAAGATTCCCTTTTCTCCATATTCTCACCAACGTGTGTTATCTTTTGACTTTTCTTGATCAAGGTCATCTTAACAGAGGTGTGGTGATATCTCATTGCAGTTCTTATTTGCATTTCCCTGATATTTAGTGATATTGAGCATCTTTTCATATAGGTATGAAATCTCTGTTGGTCTTCTGTATATCTTGTTCTAAAAAATGTCTATTCTGTTCCTTTACCCACTTCTCAATCGAATTATTTGAAGGGGTGGGGGTTGGCATTGCAATTGGGAGTTCTTTATATATTTGGGATAGTAACTCGTTACCAGATCTATGGTTCAGAGATATTTTCTCCCATTCCATGAGTTGCCTTTTCATTTTGTTGATTGTTTCCTTTGTTGTAAAGAATCATTTTAGTTTGATATAATCCCACTTGTCTATTTTCTTCTTTCATCACCTGCGCTTTTGGTCATATCCAAGAAATCGTTGTCAAGGCAAATACTGACAACACCTTGATGTTAGATTTCTAGCCTCCAGATATGTGAGGAAAAAAAAAATTGTTGTTTAAGCCACCCAATCAGTGGTACTTCATTATGGCAGCTAGAGCAGATGAATACATCCTTGTTTTATTAGACTTGAATTTTGGGAAATTACTGAAACAAGTTTCTTAACTAAAAGCCACATGCCTTTATTCAATTTGTGAAAGGAAGTGGGAAACCAGTTACTACAGTGAAAGGCCCACATAGCCTTGCTTTAAATTATTCCATGCTTTAAATATGCTAAACTCTGTTCTTGGCATTAAGGATACAATAATGAACAGAATATTGAGCATACCTACTGTGTGTGATAGAGATTGCATTTTAGGGGAAGAGACAAATAATAAATGTGTAAGTAAGTAAATTAATAAAACAATTTTGATTAATAATAGTGGCATGCGAAAACTAAAACAATGTAACATGATAAAGAGGAAGACCACAGGGAAGTGAGTCAGAGGATGGAAAGCCCATCTACAAAAGTGGCATCTGAGCTCAGACAGAAATAAAATGATGAAGCTGCCATAAAGATATTGGGAAAGATCATTCTAGGAAGAAGGACAATCACGGGCAAAGACTCTGAGGCAATCACATGCTTGATTTGTCTGAGGATCAGAAAGAACATGCGTGTCCTAGGGGAATGCTATGCAAGAGGGTGGGCAGGGACCAAATTCTTAAGACCAAAGGAAGGAACTCGGGATTCATAGTAAAATACAAAGCAATGGAAGCTACTGGAAGGTTAAAGAGTGGGGGGAATTATATATCTGATTTATATTTTTAACTATTTGAAAACATGTTACCTCGTAGAAGATGAACGTGTTAAGGAAGACAATAGGTGATACTGACAGACCAGTGAGGTAGCGATTGTAACAGATTAGGTGAAAGGTGATGGTGACTGGGTTGTAGCAGGTGGGTATGTTCGTTAGATTTCATGTAACAGAGCCAAGCTAAATATTTTGGAGGTAGAGTCAACAAGCTTTCTGATGGCTAAATGGGTTGAAGAAAAAAAAAAGGATTCAGGAATGACTTTTTAGGTTCAAGGTTTAAGATACTAAGTCTATAGTGATTGGCTTATATGTCTTATTCAGTTCTGTATTTCTATAGCATCATGCCTGGCTCAGAGAAGGCACTCACTTAATATCTGTGAAGGGAAGAGGGGTAAGGGGAAGAGAGGGGAGGGGAGGGGTGGAGAGAGGACAGGGGGTGTGCCCTGACTATACCCTGGTCCAAAAGTAAACATCACTGCATTTTGCAAATACCCAACTATTTATATATTATAGAACAGTACCTGAGATTGCAATATACAGTCCAAATGGAATATGCATTCCATAAAAGTTAATATAGTAACTATTGTGCCTAATAATAACTGCAAAATGTTTCAAATTTCTGAAAAGCTTTCTAAATAAATGAAAGAGTAAATCCTTTTCAATAACAATTTAAAATTAAGCATGTATTAGTTTCTTCACCACAAAATTATATTAACCATGCTGCATGGGCCTTTCCAGAGCCGAGTTTGTTTAACCCAAATACCCAATGTCTGACCATATCTTAAAATAGTTTAATGTATTACTGAATTTAGAAACAGGTTATTTTGAAGACTCAGCCTTTAACTATGTCACTTTAGAACTCAGGTAATAGTCAGAAGCTTTACATTTAAAATGAACTTTTTTTTTCAGCCTATAATCTGTGTGATCACGTTGCTTCCTTATTAGAAATAACTGGAGTAACCTTGAACTCAAAGATGTATCTTTTTCTTTTAATTATGCATAAAAATATAATTTTGAAAATTTGCAGGCATTGTCATGGCCCAAAGATACTACTACCTATACAGAGAACTTTAAATGAACATCAGGACTTAAATATGATATATTTCTATATAGATATTTTCAATGGCAAAATGAGTGGTTTCCTACTGCAAGTAATAAAGAGAATTAACCGAGACATAGGGTGAATCTAGAAAGTCAAAAAAGTCAGTCTTGATCATCAACTCAACCAGCAAAACTATGTCTGGACGGCAAAGGGTAGGAGAGGAGGGTGCTGAGGAAACTGTGGCAAAAGCAATGATAACAGTCAGTGAGAGCAGCACAGGGGTTTTACAGCCTGGCCCACATTAAATGTAATTGTGCCGAATATTGGCAGTCAGAGCCGTAAAGACTTCAACACAAGAAGTTCTGGAAAGTTTGCTGTGTCTAGTAATAGACATACGGTATATTTAATTTCTTAGTTTTTTGGTGGCAAATTTATTAATTTTCCCAAGCCCTCAGAAGACACTCAAGATGTCACAGGTCCCCAAGTGTATTATATCTGGACACACTATGCCTGGCAATCTACCTCCTATTGTCTCTACCAACCTGAAAACAATTCAGCCTAAATAAACAGAGGTATATGCCCACCATTCAGCAGACCGGTGCAAAACCCACTTTATCTTTTCTTTTGTCACCATTTTCTTCATAAAATGCTCTTTCAAAAATCAAACTTTTGGGAAGCCGGGATGGCTCAGTGGGTTAGGTGCTCACTTTGCATTGCCAGGGACCGAGGATCAAATCCCGGCCCCGGCCCGGCCCGTGCGGACCCATGTGCTGAACTGGGAGCTCCCCCAGTTCAGTTCTCTCTGTGTCTCTGTATCTCTCTCTCTCTCTCTCTCTCTCTCTCTGTCAAAACACAATTAAAAATAAATAAATAAATAAATAAATAAATAAATCAAACTTTTAATCATCCAGATAATCAGGGACAAAAGCTGTAACCTCAGATATGTGGATGATTTCCAACAGTTCAGCAGAAGCACCTCTCATTCACTCCCTATTTCCTCAGACTCTAAAACCAGGGTCAGGGGAAGCTGGGATGGCTCAGTGGGTTAAGCGCTCACTTTGCAGCGCCGGGGACCACGGATCGAATCCCGGCCCCGGCCCGTGCGGAACCATATGCTGAACTGGGAGCTCCCCCAGTTCAGTTCTCTCTCTGTCTCTGCATCTCTCTCTCTCTGTCAAAAACAATAAAAATTAATTAATTAAAAATATAAAAATAAATAAATAAATAAATAAATAAAACCAGGGTCTTTTCTACAGCAAGCTCCAATGTGACCCAGGAGAAATTCATGCTGAGTCTTGAGGCTTCTATTCTTCCATGTCCCCTTTCACAGCAGACAAAACTGGCAGCTCTTAAAGACTATTCAGTTTCTGTCCTCCTCTAAACAATTGAGGAAAGCTCTCTTTCCAGAAGCCCTGACAAGAAAACACAAGATAAATCCAGCCCAGCAAGAACACTGTACAGGCTGGTTGTAAATAGTGTGCCATCAAACAGCCTTGGAAGCTTTCTCAACTACAGGAAGGAAGGAAGGAAGGAAGGAAGGAAGGAAGGAAGGAAGGAAGGAAAGGAGGGAGGGAGGGAGGGAGGAAGGGAATTGATTCCTTGAGTATGTGTATGTATTTATTATGTTTACTTGCCTCAACTTTTCACCAACATTGTCAAAGTACCTATGTCACCTGATTGACAAATGATTTTATAACTGATTCGGTACAAGTTTCACTTTATGAACTTCTCCGAGTAGAATGAAGCATGTGTTTTGTGAAATACTGTCTAATATAGCAGGTGCCTAGAACTACATAAAAAAATGCAGTAAAAAGATATATATACACTCTGTAATTATTCTACTTCATACCATGAAGACAGTTATTTTAAATAGACTGATACATGTTCATTTTAAGTACTTACTGTATTTTTCTGTGTATAAGATGACACTTTTGTCTAAAATGTTAGACCAAAAATTGGGGGTCGTCTTATACACGGGAATAACCCATGTATTTATTTCATAATGTTGGGTTAGAAAAGTAGGGGTCATCTTATACATGGAGGTGTCTTGTACAAGGAAAAATACAGTATTTTTTCTAATTCACATAAAAATATATATAGTGGGGTGAGGGGGTTGCCGGAATGGCTCAGCAGGTTAAGTGCTTACTTCACAATCCTGGGGTTCGAGGATTGAGTCCCAGCCCCGGCCTGTGCAGACCCATATGCTGAACTGAGGTGAGCTTCCCATGTGGGAGGCTCCAGTTCAGCTCTCACAGGGGTGAGTTTCCCATGAGGGAGGGCCCCAGGCCTGGTTCTCACCCTGTGCGGCCCTCTCACCTGAGTGGAAGGAAATCATGTTGAAAACTGATGACATGCAACTATGGAGACTGCTCTGGGCCCTCCCCATACTCTCTGTCTCTGTCTCTCTCTGTCAACAACAAAAAATAAATCTTAAAAAAAAAAAAAAAAAAAAAATATATATATATATATATATATATATATATATATATATGAAAATGTGTGACTGACAAATGCTTATTTCATTCACAGCTACTGATTACTGGGAGGTGAAAAGTGAATTGAGATATGTGAATGTACTTAATCCTCCAAAGTACAAGAGTGTAGAAAGTAAAAAAAAATCATAGCAAAGATTCCGAAGGAAATGCCTTTCTTTTGTAACCACAGCAAAATTAACCTGACTCATGGATGTCAGGATAGCTCAACAGTTAAACACTTGCCTTGCAATCGCAAGGTCCAGTGTTCAGTTCCTGCCTCAAGCCCAGGCAAACCCATATGCTGAACTGCAGTGCAACTGGTAACTGCTGGGATGGCTCAGCGGTGAAGGTTCCCAATCTGCACAGCCCCACATCCACCTGTGTGGCATGAAACCATGTCACCACTAATGAGGTACAACTATGGAGACTGCTCTGAGCCCTCCCCGTTCTCTCTCTCTTCTCTCCAAAATAAAATGTCTTTTTAAAAAGGAGAGATTAACCTGTTTCCCACAATATTACTGGCTGTCAGGAAAGGGGGAAGAACATGACCATAGCTTGCCCTTCGAAAAATACATGAAAAACATAAGGCAGTCAAGAAACTTGGGGCTGATTATTATCAGAAATATTTCATATTTTTAACTCAGCAACAAGAGCAACATGGGTGGAATGAGAGTATTAGACTGCAAGAATACAAAAAAAGAAAGAGAAATGGTAGAAAGCGGTACAAGGAAAGCAGGTTTAATAAAGTGAGAAAGAGGGACAGGAAATAAACAAGGGGCAGTTTCCTCTCCACCTGGCCTTCTGTCACTTTCCAGAGACAGAGGAAGTCAATTATGTACCACTGCGGTACCTAACGCAATTCTATTCCTTGGCTGACCTGCTCTGAACACCGTTCCCTGCAGGATGTCTTGACAAGTTGCCCTGCACATCAGCAGAGAAAACTTTCACTACCTGTAGATCCGGAGAAGCTCATTAAAAGCACACCAGAGTGTGGCATGGGGCTGCAAATTACATTAAAACTCTCAGATTTTCTCTTCTCTTTCAAACACACAGACCAATTATTAAGCTTTGCCACAGTAAAGTCAATCAAAAATGTTATTCTATCACAGCCTTATCAAGCTGCCAGTCATTTTATCTAACACAAAGAAAACAAATTTTATTGCCACAATAAACCAAGTGTTATCTTGGAAGAAAGGAAGGGAGGGAGGGGAGAAGGGTGAAAGGGGAAGAGGGAGGGAGGAAAGGAAGCAGAAAAAGACTAGGTAAAAGCTATTTACTGGGTAAATAAAAGAAAATTTTAACAACAATTAATAACCCCAACATTTACTGCACTAATTAGTATCTCCTAGAGGAATATGTGTGTTTATATTAGTTAAAGACTGTACGATATGACAAGAAAATAAACATATATCTAACATCAAAAGTATTTCTTTCTTCTTTCTCTTCCGCCTCTACTGTTGTGAGCACATCATGAACACACGAAAGTCGAGTAACTCATTATTTTGTCTCCTGCTGCTTTGTATCTTCAACATTTTTTGAATAAATACAAAGTCATAAATTAGCTTGTAGCAAAACAGAATTAATTGAATGCCTTAAGTAGGATCATCAAATCAAGGTTTGAATCGATTTATCTGCCTAAGATTCTGCTAATGTAGTTTCAGCTCATTAGAGTGAGAGTTGATGTTAGGGATAGGACATTATTAGACAGAAAAGGAAAATACAAGATCAGGAAAATTTGACTTTCTCTGTTTTCACAAGAGAAATTCTTGAAGGTTATCTGATGTGTAGTAAAGATCATAAAACAATTCTACTCCAAACAGTAATCTGATTAGAAGTATGCAGATGTTTCATAGAATCTGAAGATATTTACAAAACAAACAGACACTGAGAAGGTTCTATCCTTCGTTCTCTCAAAGGTCCTTGCAGAAAACATCTTAGCAACACTTCATGGAACAGCAAAAGTGTGTGTGTGTAACAGCAATACACACACACACACATATATATATATAGAACAAAATATATTCATGGACAATTAAAATATATCCTACATATGTGTGTTATACATAAGTAAAAGAAATTACGACTGTTTCCTTGGGTCATAAATTTTTCAGGCATCTAAGTGAAATAAGAATAATTGTACACAGGAAGAAACAACAGCAAAGTTGTAGGGAGGGAGATTTTCCCAGCATTTCCAGCAACAGGCTTAATAATAGCTTGCGATCCTTGCAGCAAAAATGCTTCCCACAGGAGAACTTAGGATAACAGTTCAACGAACATTCTACTTGACGTGAACACCAAGTTCTGTGCTCTCTCCACATTTCATTAATGTGGGCTCTTTCCTCATGGATAAGATCTTGGAATTCCAAGCACCTCTGCCCATAATAAGTTACAGTAAATAAAGAAAAACTCTATGTTAGACTAAAGCTCAAGTAATACTGCTTGGGCCCAAAGACCCCAAGTATACTAATACATACTTGTATTTCATTTTGTTAATTCAAATATTTAAAAATCCACATAAAGAGCATAATATCACCAAGGCTGTGATATTATGTTCTTTATAGCCAGAATAAAATAGCGAGAATAAAACAGTATAAGCAGCATAAAATAACTAGAAGTAGTTAAACGTCTAGCTTGATAGACAAATGAAATCACTTTCTAGATTTAACCACGGGCAACCTGTCAGCTGCCATGTCGTTATCTGCAGAATCCTCAGAATGGCAGCGTCCATAATACAGGTCTGCTGGAAGCACGAGAATGGGTGATATATTCAAAGCCCTTAGCACAATGCCTGGCATACAATAAGCACCTGACACACGTCAGCCACACTCGTTTTATTATTCACTAGATCAATTCTCATCTCTTGCTTCACTTAGGTTTTCAGTACAGCCTATGGTGGTGTAATAGATGTTAAAAAGTCCCCGTAATTTTGATCACACACACACACACAAAATGCCTACCCTTCATAGTGGTTTAAAAACTTAACTTGTTTTCTGAGTCAGGCTTAAAAAAACAACTATATAGACTCTTCATTTCTCTTCTGCTGATGCTGAAGCAACTCCATATACCAAAGAGGTCTGTGACATGTCTACCTTCACGATGCACAAGCTGTATACATAGCCTCAGATAGTCATGAGTTTAGGCATGTTGAAGTTTACAATGCCCAAAATAAAAATATGTGTATCTACATATATATGTATGCAGGTATGTATGTATAAATGTTTATCCTTTGAAAGGCATTATATATCCCTAAGTATGGGAAGTTATGTTACTCACTTTGTATTTTGCTATAGCCCTCTTTGTAAAAGATTTATTTTTATTGTTTTTGACAGAGAGAGATACAGAGATAGAGAGAAGGGGGAGGGCCCAGAACAGTCTCCATAGTTGCACATCGTTGGTTTTTCCACATACTTTCATTCCACAGGTGGGCGGGGTTGCACAGGGCAGGCACTGGGCCGGGGTCTCGCCCCGGTGAGAACTGAACTGGGGGCACTCCCCAGCTCAGCATATGGGTCCACATGGGCTGGGGCCAGGATTCGATCCTTGGTCCCCGGTAGCCCTCTTTTTAAAAACTATGTTTCTGTATTTCCAGTTGAGTTCAAATTGTAATTAATGTGAATTTCTGAAGTTCATACTCTTGTAAGCGATAGAGTGTCACTCTTTTCCAGAATTAGAGATGACCTTGCCCAAACAGGAGACAATAACGACTGTTTGTTTGGGATCCACTTATAACTGTGGTCTGTGAAGTGTTTCTCTGGTGCCTCCACGCCTCCTCGCTGGCACTACGAGAAGGCAACTTGGGTCGTTGCTCGCACTCACATCTGAGCAGAGCTGCCATCACAGCAAATGGTCCTTGGAAATCGCAGTCACATTAGGCTGCTGTTCAAATAGCTTTTAGGGTTATGATAATAGGAGGCATTCTTAATAACTGGTGACTCTGTGAGACCCTGCCCAATAGGCCTCCAAATGGCAGCACACAATTTAAATTTTAATCCGGAAATGGTGGCTATGATGAGATTCCAGCTGGGGACCTTCTGGTCCGCGGGCCGCGGGCAGCCTCCCCATCAGACACTCCAAAGCGTCGCTGAGCTGATGAGTGAACGGCCCTGCTCGCGTTGCCCTCTCCCGTTGCACGCCCATCTCCCACCTGATTCCCCAGACAGCAGGACGTTGCATTTCTTTGTCCCACATTTTTAAGTTCTAACCAAAAACATTTGTGCTTAACATCAGTGGAATGATACTTTTATCACAGTGACAAGTGATAACTTTCCAAACTTTCTTCTTTCCACGTGCTGGGTGGGCTTTGGGACATACTTATCCACTGTAAGCTTCAAACGAAAGCTGACAGATGCTTGCCATGGGCAGGAGAAGAGCATTTAATTTTTTCCTACAGTAAGCAATCACCCTTAGTATAATAACTCAGCACAAGTTAAATAGCTAAAGGGAACATTAGTGGACACTGTCAGCGTGGAAAGGGACAGCTGGCAGTGCTGGTCATCATCGCATGTCATTACTTGGGAAGTCCACTCCCAATTCTACCACAAACTTATATTTCCTGAGTATTTAGGCATAACACACGACAGATGAGAAAGCTTCATAACGGGACTCTGGAGGCGGAGCACTAGATTTCAATATTCGGCAGTGCCAGACTTGGTTTCTAATAAACAGGAAAACATCTTACTACAAGAAATAAAGTTGGATTAAAAATACCAAAGACTCCTGCAATACCTTTCTCATATCTCTGCCAAAATCCTTGTTTTAATAGGAAACTATTCTCAGTCCAGTGTAGATCAATGACTCCTAAGAATAGGAAACTGTTTCTCAGACTAAAAGTGTGAATCTAATCAAAAGATGAACATTAATACCTGGAAGTCTGGAATACTCAGAATGCAAAATCAGCTGCTTCCGCTGGGCTCCATTTGGAAACCTATTTCAGAACCTTGATACCCTTGGCAGCAGAATTAGGAAGTTTTTTTGATTTTTTTTTTTTAAACCATACACAGGAGCATATTTCTACAAGGTGGAAATGGGAATAAAAAACAGTGTTTGGGAATTTTTTCTTTGCCGATAGTTATCAAATGAGATATAATATTTGCTAACAGAGGGTAATTTGAATTATCCACGGATAGTTCAAAAACACAAAGAGTTCATTACCCAGATATCTCTATTTAAAATAGATTTGCTTTTGTTCATCAGTGTACTACACATGGCTGGGAAATGGCAAAGTGCCAGGATGAAACTGCTCCTAATTTTCAGAGGAGGCCACCAGCTAATTACACAGACCGCAGGTGTGAAGAGAGAAGCTCAAAGTAATCAATAGCAGTAATTAATCTGCTAGACTGGGGCTAAAGAGCGAACAGCTGGACATCAGAAATGGACACATGCAACCAGATCAGCAATAATTACCACTTTAAATATTGAATTTCCATAGCAACAATTAGGCATATAAATAAAGGCTAGAAACCAAAGCCTTGAGGCATGACACTGCAGGGCAAACACAACATTCCCCAAATCAACCCTTTTAATAAAACACCAACAATATGCTTGGGCGAGGTCGACCAGTTTCCAGAACTGGAAGAAGCTAACTGTTGCTTCTTCAGCCTCAGCTTTCTTGGTGGTCTGTTATTGGCTATCAGATCTCTGAGTCACAAATATGGCCCTAGACGTTTGCTTTGGGAAAGACCACACCTTTCCACATCACTTAGCACAGTCAAGTTACCAGCTAGATACAAGACACATTCCTCACCTGTGAAATACATTCAATTTGTTAAAAATCACAAAACCTGTAAGCAAAATTCCTCACCAAAGTGCTGGAATCATAAGTCTCAAAGAAAGTAATTGAGCCATATTTTGAAGGTTGTTTTCAAGATTTATAGGTCAAGCAAGAGCTGCATTCATTGCGGCTTCTTTGACACTCATTTGCTTTGTGGAAAAAATAAAGAGAACTTTTTGTTCATTGATTTATTATTATTTTTGAGTCAATTGGAAAAGAGGGTAGTTGTTATTGAATTTGGACTAAACTAAGTGCCTGGTGCTAGGCCACATACTTGATGTTCTCCATCCATTTGAGCCTCATATTGTTTATTTGATGCAGTGAAGGGTCATGTGGAGGCAAAAGACTTGCCAGGATCCCATAACCAGGAGATGAAAAAAGGGAGAGTCATAATTTGAACTCAGTCCTGAGAGTTGTTAGGATATTTTAGCAAAGCACTCTGATGTCTTTGAGAAAAGAATCTTTCTCTAAACCGCTGAAAATTATTGTTATATTTATTATAGAAATGCAATGTAAATTATGCTGTTTATGTTCTATCACTGTCCAAAAAAAAAATCAGTGTTGGTTTAAAATACCCAATAGATTTTTGTTTAATTTTATTTCCTTTTATGTTTCTTAGTTTTGATTTTAGTTTCCAACTTCCATGGGCCTTACTCAAACAAATAAGCATGTCATCAAAAAATATATATGATTAATAACAATTACTAGCTATTCATTCAGAATCAAATAGCAGGGTAACTCTGGAATATGTAATTAGCCAGGTAACTCCCATCTTCATCAAAGTAGGTTTTATTGAGATCCTATCCTCTACCAAGTACAAAGCAAGGTACTTTTTTATGTATTATTTCATTAAATCCTCATGCTAATACTATAAACTATAGTATAACTAACACCCAATCACACTTGAGAAAAATAAGGCTCAGAGAGGTTATGTAATATTTCCATAGACACATCTTTCAGTTTAAGTTTCCTTAAATTAGGACTTACAGTCAATTCACACTCTCTACTTTTATGCAATCTTTTAGGTTGTCATTTTTTTTTTAAGGCATTAACTTCCACAACACCAGTGGTGGCTTTCTTCTGCCCATCCAAGGAATAATAATAACAGTGACAGGTTTTGCTAATGAGTAATATGATTAACAGCTTCTTAGACCCTGAAATTAAATGCTGGGTTAAAATTCCAGTTCTCATAGTTGGTAGCTCTGTAATCATGGTCATTCAACCTTCCTGTAAAATAGCATAATAATAGAATCTGCCTAGTGTCATTCAAGACTAAAAGAGTTCAAGCGAGTTAAGCGATTAGCACAGCCCTCACATATAGGAGCTCTTTACTGATGAAATGTTACCATTGCTATTTTTCTAACCCCTGTTATCTCATCCCCTCACCTTTTTTACAATCACTCTTTATTTCAACCACCACTAATCTAGTTCAGTGCCTTTACTCCTGCAATCATGCCATCTTCATCTCCTTGACCCTGGCATGTGTAGCATATAGCCTACATGGGCAAGGAAAATGCTGATTCTTGCTAGTAAGGAAGTGTATGAATAAATGAAGCACATCGGTATGTGTATTTAAGCACATGAATTTGTGCAGGCTGAGGCTCACTCCAATGGCCTCAACAAAACAAGTTCTAAAACAACAGCCAATTCTGGAAGACTATCTGAAAGCTGTATAATACTGTGCCACTTCATAACCCCTCAGTAAAACTGAAGTAGATATTAGAAACATGGTAAGTCTGGGCACATAAACTTATTTTGTGCAAAATATGGAGATTGCAATATACTAGAAATATCTGTAAATTTTGCTCTCACCCTAAGCTGCTTTGCAACTGCATTTTCAATACACACATGCGTGCGCACGCGCACACACACCTTCTCACATAAATTTCATACTCTCATCATGAATTGTTCTTCTGCACTTTCAAACGGAATCTAAGGCATGTAAGCAATGGCAGCAAATATAATTCAAGAAAAGAGATTACATTATCACAGAGCAAAGAAATAAAAATAAAAACTTACCAATTGAGTCAGCATACTTCCTTAAGTATTAATCTATTCCCTATATAATAAATGCATTGTTTTACCAAGTTAACTGAAACATACTATTTTGTGACTTCTCTGAGGTCTTTAGTCTGAAAACTAAGAGGACAAAGAATACTGTTCTGAACAAAGAAACTAGTTTTACACCCCCCTCACTCATAAAATATAAAACTTCTGTAAATAAAATATCTATGGTTGTCTCATGTTAAATATTATTCCAGTTGTATATGTAAAAATATGTCATTCCCTTAGAAATAATAAAGCTTTATTAATTTGTACCCATTCACTAATTCCAAATTCATAACTGAATAGGTATTTTGCTGAAGTTTGATCTCAAAATTATAATTGAAAAAAGGAAAGTAAATCAATAGCATTTGGAAGAAGAATTCTTATCACTGAACTCCTCTTACTTACATAGTTAGTGGAGGATTTTCACTTCATTGCCCAACAGGAGTAATTTATGAAGAACATTTCCAGTTTCTCTGTCCTCACTTCCTCTTCCATATGGGAAGAAAAGCAATTTTACTGACAAAAGAAAGAAGGGAAAAAGAAATAGAGGCAGAGAAATTAAAAAACAAAACAAACAAACAAAAACCCATGAGAACTAGTGATGCATTTTAAATAGTTCCTCATGACAAACCTTACCTAGTATTTAGTGGCAAATAGATTTTGGAGCACTAGAGTAGATCACAGTAATACAGAATACAATTTGATCTAAACATGACACTAAGGACAGACTAGGCAAACAAAGTGCTTGCTTCCTACAGTGACCACACATAAAAATTACAACTAAATTACAGAACAATTAAACTGGAGAACCATTGAAGATTACTGAACAGAAGTTCTATAACTAAGAATATAAAAAAGAAATCACGCTGAAACTGAGAAGAAGCAGAAAGAGCTTGAGAACCTATTTGAAGAAACGATTATTAAAAACTTCACTAACTTAGCACAGGAAATAGACACAAGTCCAGGAAGTGTAGAGAGTCCCAAACAAGATGAATACAAAGAGGCTTAGACCAAGACACATCATAATCACAATTCAAATGCTTAAAGACAAAGAGAATTTCAAAAGTGGCAGAAGAAAGGCAGTTAGTTACCTACAAGAAACTTCCTAAAAAACTGTCAGCAGATTTCTCAGGAGAAACTTTGCAGGCCAAAAGGGACTGACATAAAATATTCAAAGTGATGAAAAGCAAGAACCTACAACCAAGACTCTCTATCCAGCAAGCTTATCACTCAAAATTAAAGGAGGGATAAAGAGCATCCCAGACAAGAAAAATTTAAAGGAGTTCATCACCAGCAAATCAGTAATATAAAAAATGTAAAAAAAAAAAAAAATTCCTTAAGAAGAAGGGGGAAGGGGGAAAGGAGGATGGACATAAATAAAAATAATAAAATGTCAATAACTACATACTTATCAATAATCACATTAAATGTAAATGGATTAAATGCTCCAATTAAAAGACACAAGGTAGCTGAATGATAAGAAAGTAATACCCATACATACACTGTCTACAAGACACCCACTTCAGATTGATAGATACACACAAACTGAAAATGAAGACATGGAAAAAGATATTTCATGCAAATGAAAACAAACAAACAAAAAAGCTGGGGTAGCAATACTTATGTCATACAACATAGACTTTAAAACAAATGCTATAATAACAAAGAAATACATTTCATAATAAGAAAAAATCAATCCAACAAGAGGTTATAACCTTTGAAAACATCTATTAACCCAACATAGGAACACCTAAATACATGAAACAAATATTTACAATCATAAAGGAAGAGATCAACAGCAATACAGTCATAATAGGGAATTTTAACACTGCATTGACATGAATAATCTTCCAGACAGAAAATCCATAAGAAAACAGCAGCATTAAATGACACATTAGACCAGATGGATTTAATTAATATTTGTAGAGCATTTTATCCCAACGCAACA
>PVKE010034200.1:0-17520 GCA_004027555.1 Craseonycteris thonglongyai | reverse complement strand
CTCCTTCTGTATCAATCCTTTTACTTGCCAAATAAATGTAATAGAACTAGCTGCATGTACTGCAGACCTTGTTCAAGGGAAAGCAGAAGAACTAGAGTTAGAAATTTTGAACCTTAAGAACAATATTTTGCTAAAATCCTGAATATCAGAGGACTTCTGGAACATAGTCGACAAAGAAAGGTTCCCATTTTTTAAAAAAGCAGCATATAAAATCAAATCGTTTTTCGGGTCAACGTATTTGTGCGAATCTTTGTTTTCAAACATGAATTTAATAAAATCATGATATAGATCTCGACTTACCAATGAGCATCTTAATCATTGTTTGCTAATAGGGTTGTCGTCATACTCTCCTAATTACGAGGCACTGGCCAATGAAATGCAATGCCAAAGATCACACTGACAGATTGGTTTATTTTATGTTTTCTTTTATGTTTTTCTAAATGATTTTATTATACGTGTGTTTTTTATTTACTTTGTATTACGTTTTGTATATATGTTTCTTTTTGTGTATATAATTTATACAATAAATTTATTATATTAAAATTATTTTTGTTTATTATTTTTTATTCTTGTTCAATAATAAATATCCTTAGAAATAGCTGGTGCCCGTCACCCTACCGATATTTTAGAATGCGCCCTAGAGTATAAAAAGGTTGGGAACCCCTGTACTACACAAATTCAATAATGGGCTTTTATATGGAAAAAATACAAAGAATCTCAATTACGCGTTCCCTTTTCCAAGCTTATTTGTAATTAGTATTTATGTACCTACATGATTTTTCATGTTTAAAACTATAGTGTAGAAACTATTTTGTATTTTGTTAATTTAAGCATTATCCATATTGTTTCACAGACACCATAATGGTATTTTTAATCACTCCATATAATTACTTTTAATTAAAGGAGAATTACCTACTTTAATATCGAACATTTATTTTCAAGTTTGCGCTATTATGAGTAACAGCAATAAATATTTTCATGCGTGTATTTTTCCTTTACCAATGAAAACTATAATATTCTTGGAAATGAATAACTGAGTCAAAGCATGTAATTTATCTTGATAGCTCTTAAAATTGATTTCTAAAGCAGTTTTGCCAATATTTATACCACCACTTACAAGTATGAATGTTCCCATTTCATCACATTTTTAATAGTGTTGGGTACTAAGATTTCTAGTTTTCTGCTCATTAATAGGTACAAAATGGTAGTTATGGTTTTAATTGGTATCTCACTGTTAACTCTCTAGATTAATTATTTTTAATATGTTTATTTATTATATCTTCTTGTATAAATACTCTATTCAAGTCAGACATAGTTGTTTAAAGTTCTGATCCTAGTAAACTAATCAAATATATAGGTCCTTGAGAAAAAATGTTGTGAAGTAACTAGTAGTTTGTGACTCTATTGAAATGATTTTTTTTGTCATTCCATTTACTAAACTCCAGTGCATTAGAATTATGTAGATATATTTGCTTTTCCTCAACCAGTTATAATACTTTTAAATTCTTTGCCTAAAATGTCCTCCTCAAAGGTCCCCTTAGTCTCCCTAAAACCAGTCAAAATCCAATGTTTTCTTCTCCCCAGACCTACCCTCATTTTCTTAGTCACAAAATTATAGTAGAGTTTTTGATATCAAGAGGAAGGGGGAACACAGAAATTTGTTTCATTTCATCCAAGAAGGAAAATGTTCTAACTCAAAGAGAAAATGATAGTGATCACCAAGACTTACATTTACTATTTCTCAAACAACGTTCATAATACTTTATGGGGAAAGACAAAGACTGCGAATGCTGGTATAAAACTCTTTCATGAGTTGAGATTTCTTTGCTTTGTTCCATCAGGACTCAGCATGCTAGAAGCCCCTCTCCTCAGACAGAAGTTTTCAAAAGCTTTCTTTCAGTAACTACTAAAAATGAGTTGTTTTTTTTTTTAGGAAAGGGGAGAAAGCAAGAAGCACCAAGTAGTTTAAACTGATATACATACAAAGTAGACAGGAAATCTCTGAACTAAATCTGATGTTCCATCATAAATTAACCCCTTATTAATTATAGTTACTTCTGTCACCTTTGTCTGTACTATTTTATTCCTTCTTTGATTAACTTTTCTAATGTGTTCTGACAATAAAGATTACAAACTTGCCACTACACACTTACACGAGTAGTACTGTACAAACAACTTGGTAAGGTTTTATAACCTTGGTAGATCAGTGTCTCACAGTGGTGTGCTTGTTGATGTGCATGGTGACTTCTTGAGTGTCATTCATTATTGTTGTGAATTTTTTTGTTCTATCGCAAGAATGTTGGAACTTGAATTAGAGCAACAAACAAATATTACATTTGTTGTTAAATGTGTCAAGAGTGGATGTGAAATGAGGAACATGTTAGCCTTATCTGTATGGAGATAATGCCATGGAGAAAATGGCAGTGTACAATGGATTAAATGATTTTCTGAGGGGAAAGCATCATTGATTAAGAGGGATCATGGTGGGAAGTAAACAACTGATAAAAACATTGCAAATATTTGTCAAATTGTGCATCAAAATCATCAGCTGACTGTGAAAAGTATAGCAGACCAAGGAAACACTGATAGAGAAACAGAGAAATCTTAACTGAAAATCTTGTATGAGAAAGGTATGTGCAAAAATGGCCTCGAAGGAGTTTACTGATGAGCAAAAGCAAGGGAGAGTTGAAGTTTGCCAAGACCTTTTGGAGAGGCAAGACAATGTTTTGGGCTGTGTTATTATCAGTGATGAAATATGGGTGTACTGATATGACCCTGAAACAAAGCATCGAAGTGCACAATGGAAATCAGCCAATTCTCCATGACCAAATAAGTTTCCTCAGTCCAAATCAAAAGTCAAAACAATGTGGCTAACCTTTTTTGATATTAGAGGGATTGTTCATGATGAATTTGTACCAAGTGGACCAACAGTTAACCAAGTTGACTACTTAGAAGTGCTGAAAAGGCTGCATGAAAAAGTTAGAGGAAAATTACCTGAACTTTTCATCAACAACTCATGGCTCTTGCATCACAACGTACCAAACCACAGGGCACTGTTTGTGAGGCAGTTTTTAGCCAGTAAACAAATAGCTTGGAACACGCTCCCTACTCACCTGATCTGGCCCCCAGTGACTTTTTTCTCTACACAAAGATAAAGAAAATCTTGAAAGAAAGATATTTTGGTGACATTCAGGACATCAAGAGTAATACAACAATGGCTCTGATGGCCATTTCAGAAAGAGTTCCAAAATTGTTTTAAAGGGTGAAATAGGTGCTGGTGTCAGTGCATAACTTCCCAAGGGGATTACTTTGAAGGTGACCATAGTGATATTCAACAATGAGGTACGTAGCACTTTTTCTAGGATGAGTTCACAAATTTAATTGTCAGATTTTGTATATGTCCGTTTTTTATTTTATAAACCAGGGATCTTCAAACAGGGCACCTATACTCCTGGAGTATAATGTAACCTTCAGGGTGCATGCAAGCTATCAGAGGGGCATGTGAACATGAATAGTTTTATAACAATCATATCTGGTTCTTTGACTTCCTTTGATATCTTCCTTAGAATGTATCCACTTAAAAGCTTTCCTGATATCTCCTTTCTGACTTCCCTTTAATTATTACTCTCTCAAATTTAGCAAAATAAAGGCATACCTCTTCCTGGATCTTACTATGTGATTTGTCCCAGTACAGAAATTCCTCCTGGGTACAAAAAGACCATTGTAAATATTGTTGTTAAGGTAGTGGGTGACTTTAGTTTAAATAACACATTCTCTTCCAAACTGAGTAAATTCTTTTTATTTTCTATCAACAAAATTGAAGGAAGAATCTAATTTGTCAGGTTACAAATTATGGGAAATAATTATTGGTGATCACAATGTAAATTTTAGAATATAAAAAGAAATTTAAAAAATTAACACATTGCTGAAACAAAATTTCTTCAAATTTTATGTACTTACATATATAACAAAGTTTTTCAACATTTTTATCTATAAAATTTAAAAAAATGGTATCAGGGAAATGCAAATTGAAACTATAATGAGATATTATCTTACACTTGTTAGAATGTCTTGTAAAACATAACAAGAAATTAGTGTTGATGAGGATGTGAAGAAAAGAAAATCTTTGTACATTGTTGTCAGAAATGTAAATTGGTGCAGCCACTATAAAAAATATAGTGTAGAGATTCCTAAAAAAAACTTTTTAAAAATACGATATGATCCAACAATTCCATTTCTGGGTATTTATCCAAAGAAAATGAAAACTCGAATTCGGAAAGGTATATGTACTCCCATATACAGAGGATGCCAAAATAATATATGTACATTTTAAAAAATGTTATTTCTGTATTACTTTTTAAAGTTGAATTGAATTATGGTAACAATGTGTAATGTGATGTTCACTCAAAGACAGCATTAATCAAATGAATTCTAGCATCACCATGTGACAGGCAGGACAGTCAAAGAAAATGGCAGAAGCACAGTTGTCATTCAAGGAGTGCAAGACTATTTCGAAGTGGTATTTGAAATTCGATACGTTGTGAAAGTACAAAGACAGTGGAGGTGTGTGTCTGCAACAGAACTTCCAACACACCTAACAATTGCACACTTCATGATAAGTTTGAGATTCATGGTAAATTGAAATGGCATGTGCAGCAATACAAGTAGACTCTGGTCAATGTCGCTCAAGCAGTAGTTCGTGGTCATCAGAAGTGTTTGGATGTTGATGGTAACCACTTTGAGCCCTTCTTGTAATTGCAGAAGTAAAACTTGACTTGTATTTATCTTTTGTTATCAGTATATATTTAGTATTACAATTTTTAAAAAATATATTATTTATTTATTTATTTTTGACAGAGAGAGAAAGAGAGATACAGAGACAGAGACAGAGAGAGAACTGAACTGGGGGAGCTCCCAGATCAGCATATGGCTCCGCACGGGCCGGGGCCGGGATTCGATCCCTGGTTCCTGGCACTGTAAAGTGAGCACTCAACCCACTGAGCCATCTCGGCTTCCCCTTGTATTACAATTTTAATACAGTTTTTCCTTTCTTAAAATGTGTATTCATTTTATGCCAATCTCTGTATATACATTTTACGTGTGTGTGTGTGTGTTTGTATACATATAATATTCCATTGTGTATATATATTAATACACACACACACACACACACACATACACACACAAAAAAGAAATATTATTTAGCCATAAAAAATGGAAATCTTGCCATTTGTGACAATGTGGATAGACCTTGAGGGCATTATACTGAGTGAAATAGTCAGATGGAGAAAGATAAATACCATATGATCTCACTTATATGTGAAATTTTAAAATAAAACAACAACAAAAAGCAAGCTCACAGACACAGAGAACAGACCAATGGTTACTAGAGGCAGAAGGTGGGTGGGGGAAAATGAGTGAATAAAGTAAAAAAGTATGAAGTTCTAATTATAAAATAAATAAGTGATGGAGATATAATGTACACCATGGTGATTGTAGTTAATAATACTGTGTTGCATATTTGAAAGTAGCTAAGAGATTAAATATTAAAAGTCTTCACCCCAAGAAAACAATTTTTTATCACTATGTTTGGTGATGAATATTAACTAGATTTATTGTGGTGATCAAATTCTAGGAATAAAATAAAATGAAAATGCAAGTTCAATGAAAAAAATTTTTATTTTTAACTAGCATATTTATCTATTTACAAATGTGTAATGTGGGTATTTAGAGTCATTGAAAACATTAAAAGCAGGAATATAAGTTTTACTTTATATTATCAATATTTAAGTCATTTTCAATTTTATGATTAAAAAGTTGTAGATGTCTAATGAAATGTGTGAAGAAGAACATCGATTTTCAAAACCTTTTAGATAGTATATAAGCCACATAATACTTTTAGAGAAAAAAATGAGGTATAAGTAAGTTTAAATATATATAAATATGGAACCTCTCATTGTGCATCAGAACTGTTAGGTAAGAACAGATGTCTGTGCTTTCTGGTACTACCAAGAGTACATTTCATAATAGGCTCTGTGTACGTAGCAGGCTCTGTATTCAGTGTTCTTGGAATTCTTAATTAAGATTGATTCTTTCCAATCTCACTGAGCATAATGCTTCTGAAATGACACATTAGTGATGAGCCATTTAACTGTATTTTATTATTAATACCAAAGGAGTTCATGGATTTTTATGAGTTTCCACCCAAAATTACACTCCATTTTTTCTTAAGATAATAGCTAGTTAGCTTTTTATTGTCTACTATTTTTCAGACCAGTGATTCTCCTGAGAATTTTTGTGCTTTAAGCTTGTCTGGGCATGGAGCCCAGCAAAACAGGTGATTCAGATGCATGCCAAAGGAGATAATATTTACAAACATCTGGTAGGAGGCTTTGAACATAGTAGGCATTTAATAAAAACAAGCTGCAGCTACGTTTTAAAGAAATAGTTCAGTCTAGCTCCTAGAAAGAAATTTTCTAGTTAATTCTATATTCTTGGAAGAAACAGTTCTATGTATTCAATTATTAATAGGACATAATGACATAACATGCTTAAAATCAAACTCATTGTCTTCTTCCAACTTTTCCATTTCTATCAGTGGCAAAAAATACATATATAAATATCTGAAAAATTCAGCCAGAAACTTTTCTACTGAAAGAACACACTGAGTGAGGTCAGGTGCCCATAAGCTTGGACATATTTCTTCAACCAGCTGCTTCAGGATGTGTAATTCTTACCACCAAAGTCACTTTAACTGAGTTAAGAAATTGCATCTACAGTCTTAATTTAAAATTTACATCTTTTTTCTGGAGAAGACATTTACTAAAGCAAAAGCATATCAGGAATGCAGAATAACTAGAATTCATCTAGTAGACCCCTCAGGGTCTTTTGTCATGGCTGCTACTGACAATGATGATGACAGAGATGAGGACAGGCATGCTTTTCTGGAAGGAGTTACTGAGCAAAGTTTCTAGCACCTGGCACAAGAAGACTGCTGCCTGTCACCTACAGAGGGGGCTGTGCTACTCAGATTCTGCATCCACATCTAGAATATGCTGAGAAGTATGTATCCAGGACCAAAAATGAGTCAGGGAGGCTAAGCTAAAAACTTGGCCAAGTTCACAGCCTCAGGGAGTAAAAGGGCTCTCTACTTGCAGACCAAGACTCTGCACACAACCGAGAGTGTGCAGGACTCTGCACACTTCCTGCTTTGTCTTGTCCTAAGTACTATAGATGAAAACAGATTTTACCTCCTTTACAACTGGACCTGACATCAGGCCCAATCAATTGTCAAATTATCCTTGTTTGTTATGTATTCCTCCCCATTCCTATTGTTATCCTGCAGGTTTCAGAGCCTAGTACAGAAATTCTACCTCTACTCTCAACCTATACCCGTACTTTCTGCTTATTTGGTCTTTGTAGATCACTATTTTCTCAGTTTACGATTTTGTAGAGTATTTGTTTTTTATTTGTTTGTTTATTTGTTTGTTTTTTTACTGTCTTAGGGCAGAAGTAGTCTAACTTAAGTGACTCGAAGAATCATTTTGGTAGCCTATTTATTGCAAGTTTTTAGGAACTGTTTCCTTTGGTTCTGGTTCAGGTGATCTGGGGTAGAGTCCATGGGTCTGAATTTTCATCACTTTCACCCAAGTTGAGGTGACCAGGTTTTCCTGGTCTAAAAACTACATTCTGAGAAGCGTCGCCTGTCAGTGCATTACATCCAAGCTCAGTCATTTCAGGTACTCCAAAATTTGGTTTGCCCCACCCTTCTACAATAAAGAGTAAATATTAACAGAGCTTTGACTTTGTGTAATTTAAACTGAGAAAATGAGGTTTTATCTATGTATTTCAGAGGAAACCATGTTAAGCACAGAAAGTTAACCTGAATAAAAATATTTAGAAACATATGTGTTCCAGAAGTATCCCCCCTTCCCCTTTGGAGGTACAGCAAACAAGAAACCAGAATGAGGAAAGATAACAGTACCAAAGTGTGGCCCCTGAAATATGAGCAACTTCTCTGCATTGAGGAGCATGATTTTTCAATGAGACCTGGATTTGGAGGTGAGTATTATCTTTACAAATCTCTTATGTAACAATTTATTTCACTGTCAAAATGGAGTTGAAAATTTGGCACAATTAAGATCAAAGCATAAGGAAAGACCATTTACTTTTTAAATTTTACAATGATATTTTCTTGAATGAGAACAATCAATTATTTATTTTGTTTTTATGCACTTTAAATGACCAAAAGAAGAGATACCTTTAGTAAATATCCATTTACCATTTAATAATTGTAAATAGTATATGTTCCATAAATAGTGGATATATCTTGCCTATATACCACCTTGTTTCAACTAAAATCTGTTAATTGAATTACATGATGATATTCATAAAATCTTATGGAATATTCTTATAAGCTGGAACACCTGTGCCAAATGCCTGGCTCCCTCTGAAGCAAGTCTGTTGAGGTTTTTCCTTTTTATCACTTTTAACAACTAAAATGATGTAAATATTGGCATGCCAGGCACTGTGCACTAGCTCATTTCACCCTCACAGTGACCCTAGGAAGTAGACACTCTCATGATCCCTAATATGGAAACAGGGGCATAGAGAGGTTAAGAGATTTGCTCAAGACCAAGAAAAACAGTAAGTGGTGGAACCAAGATGCAATGGTAGGTAAGGAGATCAGAAGAAGGCGATATTAGAAATACATACTTGGAACAAAATCTTTCCTTCAACCAGATAGTTAAACGTGTGTATAGTTGCATCATGAGAGTATTGTTTCCCAGACAAACACAGTATGTGGTGAAATCAACTGGTTAACTTCAATCTCCACCTTCCTGATAAATTTATCCTGACTATTCTGTTGTTGACCTAAGTTTCTCACTCCCACAATTCCTAAATTGAAAACTTTTCAGATTAATAGAAATGTAGATAGAAGAAAAGTGAATGTGAAAATGAGAAACAGGATTCTCCAGCAGTGAACAGGTTCAGCTTCTTTGATAAATAACTATAGGTAAATGCAAAAGTAATTGTGGTTTCAGTCTGTGAATTTTAAATCATTATAACTAGGCTCAAATACATCTTTATTGATTAAAATAGTAACTGTTACAATCAACACATTTTTGCCAATGAGAAGTAAGTTTTTGAATTCTGGTAGCATAAAAATCTGTGCTTCAGAATTTGATGAACTCTTGGAAAGCATTTCTATATCCTGGTGGTTGTGGAAGTGTTTTCTCTGCAAAAAGTTGTAGAGATGCTTGAGGACGTGGTTGGCAAGAGGTCAGGTGAATATCGTGGATCAGGCAAAACTTTGTAGCCCAGTTTGTTCAACTTTTGAAGAATTGGTTGTGCAATGTGCAATCGGGCATTGCTGTGGAGGAGAATTGGGCCCTTTATTTGACCAATGCCAGCTGCAGGCATTGCAGTTTTCAGTGCATCTCATGGGTTTGCTGAGCACACTTCTCAGATATAATGCTTTTGCAGATTTCAGAAAGCTGTGGTGGATCAGACCAGCAGCAGACCACCAAACAGTGACCATGACCTTTGTTTGGTACAAGCTTGGCTTTGGGAAGTGCTTTGGAGATTCTTCTTCATCCAACCACTGAACTGCCATCACTGGTTGTCATATAAAATCCACTATTTATCACATGTCACAATCCAATTGAGAAATGACTCATTGTTGCTGCATAGAATAAAAGACCATGACACTTCAAAACTACAATTAAAATAAAAAACAGTCATAAACACCATCAAACTAAAATAATCAATGTGAAGGAAAAAGCGAAGAAGCAACAACAACAACAAAAAAAGAGCTACCAGAAAATAAAACATCAAATGGCTATAGGAAATCCTCATATATCAATCATTACCCTAAATGTAAATGGACGGAACTCACTGATAAAAAGACACAGAGTAGCATACTGGATTAAAGAACAAAATTCAACCTTATGCTATTTACAAGAGATACACCTCAGGAACAAGGACAAACACAGACTCAGGGTGAAAGGGTGGAAAAAAATACTCCAAGCAAATGGCACCCAGAGAAAAGCAGGTGTAGCCATACTTATATCTGACAAAGCAGACTTCAGGACCAAAAAGATAATAAGAGACAAAAGTGGACATTTCAAAATGATAAAGGGAACAATACAACAAGAAGATATTACACTTATTAATATATATGCCCCCAACCAAGAAGCACCAAAATTAACAAAGTAACTGCTAACAGATCTAAAAGTAGAAACTGACAAAAACACAATTATGGTAGGAGACTTAACCACCCCATTGACAGCCATGGACAGATCATCCAAACAGAAAATAAACAAAGAAATATCAGCTTTAAATGATGCATTACAGCAACTGGAAATAATTGACATTTACAGGACACTTCATCCTAACACACAGGACTATACATTTTTTTCTAGTGCACATGGAACATTTTCAAGGATAGAGCACATGCTGAGACACAAAGCTAGCCTCATCAAATTTAAGAAGAGTGAAATCATACCAAGTGTATTCTCCAATCACAAAGCTTTGAAATTGGAGATCAACTACAAAAAGAAAGCAGGAAAACCACAGATACATGGAGATTAAACAACATGTTATTGAGAAATGACTGGATCAAAGAAGAAGTAAAAGAAGAGATTAAAAAATACATAGAAACAAATGACAATGAAAGTACAACATACCAAAATTACTGGGATGCAGCAAAAGCAGTAATAAGAGGGAAATTTGTATCACTACAGGCCTTTTTCAAGAAACAAGAAAAATTACAAGTAAACAGCCTAATATCACATCTTCAAGAACTAGAAAAAAGAATAGAAAACACCCAAAGCCAGCAGAAGGATGGAAATAATAAAAATTAAAGTAGAACTACTTGAAATAGAGAATAAAAATAATAGAAAAAATTAATACAACAAAGAGCTCGTTCTTTGAAAAAGTTAATAAAATTGACAACCCCCTGGCTAGACTCATCTAGGGAAAAAGAGAAAACACACAAATAATCCAAATTCGAAATGAAAGAGGGGAAATTACAACAGATACCACAGAAATACAAAGGATCATACAAAAATACTATGAAGGACTATATGTCACCAAATTTTGCAACCTAGACGAAATGAGCAAGGTTTTAGAAACATATAGTTTACCTAGACTGAATCAAGAAGAGCTGGATAACTTAAAACAAACCAATCAACAGTAAGGAAATTGAAACAATCATCCAAAACCTTCATAAAAGCAGGAGTCCAGGACCAGATGGTCTCACTAACAAGTTTTACCAGACATTCAAAGAGGAACTAACACCTATCCTTCTCAAACTTTTCTAAAAATCGAAGAAGAGGCAATACTTCTCAACTCACTCTATGAGGCCAACATTACACTAATACCAAAGCCTGGCAAGGATATCACACACACAAAAAAAGAAAACTATAAACCAATATCTCTGATGAACACTGATGCAAAAATCCTAAACAAAATACTAGCAAATAAAATACAACAATGCATTAAAAAGATTACACATCACGATCAAGTGGGATCCATCCCAGGGACACAAGGATGGTTCAACACATGCAAATCAATCAATGTGATACACCATATAAACAAAATTAAAGATAAAAACTATATTATTATATCAATTGATGCAGAAAAAGCATTCGACAAGATACAATATTCATTTATGATCAAAACACTTAATAAAACGGGTATAGAAAGAAAATACCTCAACATAATAAAGGCTATATATGACAAACCCTCAGCGAATGTCATACTGAATGGGGAAAAACTGAAACTTGTTCTTCTAAAATTAGGAACGAGACAGGGATGTCCCCTGTCACCACTGTTATTCAACATAGTGCTGGAAGTCCTAGCCTGAGCCATTAGGCAGGAAAAAGAAATAAAATGCATTCAAATTGGAAATGAAGACGTTAAACTGTCACTTTTTGCAGATGACATGATCCTTTATACAGAAAACCCCAAAGACTCCACCATAAAACTGTTAGAAATAATAAATGAATACAGTAAAGTTTCAGGATACAAAATCAATGTACAAAAATCCACAGCTTCTTTTATACACAAACAATGAACCTTCAGGAAAAGAAATGAGAAAACTGATACCATTTGCAATCAAAATAAAATACTTAAGAAAAAATTTAACAAAGAATGCGAAGGACTTATACATGGAAAACTATAAGACACTATTAAAAGAAACTGAAGAAGATACAAAGAAATGGAAGAATATTCTATGTTCTTGAATTGGAAGAATCAACATAGTTAAAATGGCCATATTACCCAAAGCAATATACAAATTTAATGCAATTCTCATCGAAGTCCCACAGACATTCTTTCAAGAAATAGATAAAAAAGTTATCAGATTCATATGGAACGACAAAAGGCCCCAAATTGCCAAAGCAATCCTCTGAGAAAAAAAATAAGGCTGGAGACATCACACTCCCTGACATCAGTCTATACTACAAAGCATAAATAATCAAAACAGATTGGTATTTGCAGAAAAATAGACATACAGACCAATGGAACAGTATCAAAAACCCAGAAATAAATCCACAAATATATGGACAGATAATCTTTTACAAAGGAGCAAAAAATATACAATGGGGAAAAGAAAGCCTCTTCAGTAAATGGTGCTGGGAAAATTGGAAAACCACATGTAAAAAAAATGAATCTGAACTGTGAACTGTCACCATATACCAAATTAACTCAAAGTGAATTAAGGACCTCCACATAAGATTTGAAACTATGAAGTGCATAGAAGAAGGCATTGGCACTCAATTTACAGACCTCGGGCTCAGACAGCACTTTATGAACTTGACCCCAAAGGCAAGGGAAGTAAAAGCAAAAATAAATGAATGGGACTATATCAAATTATAAAGCTCCTACCCACCAAAGGACACCATCAACAAAGTAAAAAGGAAACCAACTGAATGAGAGAAAATATTTGCAATTAATGCCTCTGATAAGGGACTAATATCAAAAATATATAAAGAACTCATACAACTCAACAGAAAAAAACAAGCCATCCAATTAAAAAATGGGCAGAAGACCTAAACAGGCACCTCTCTCCTGAAGACATATAAACAGCCAAAGGATACATGAAAAAATGCTCAACATCACTAGCAATTAGGGAAATGCAAATTAAAACCACAACGAGATACCACCTCTCATCTGTTAGAATGGCTATAATCAACAAGACAAGGAATAACAAGTGCTGGAGAGGCTGTGGACAAAAAGGAACCCTCATACACTGCTGGTGGTAATGTAAATTGGTACAACCACTGTGGAAGGCAGTGTGGAGATTCCTAAAAAACTAGGAATGGAATTGCCATTTGACCCAGCAATTCCTCTGCTGGCTATCTACCCAAAAAACCTAAAAACCTTAATCCGCAATGATACATGTACCCCAATGTCCATTACAGCACTGTTCACGGTGGTCAAATCATGGAATCAACCAAAGTGTCCTCTGATAGATGACTGGATAAAGAAGTTGTGGTACATTTACACAATGGAATACTACTCAGCAATAAGAAAAGACGAAATACAGCAATTTGTGACAACATGGACAAATTTTGAAAACATCTTACTAAGTGAAATAAGTCAGACTGAAAGAATCAAGAACATATGACCTCACTTATAGGTGGAATATAAAACTGAAAGGAACAAAGAAACAAAGACTCATGGACACAGTCAATAGTTTAGTGGTTACCTGAGGTGAGGGGAGGTGGGTGTGAGAGATGGGTGCGGGGGAGTAGGGAGGGTGAATTAAATATATGGTGATGAAAAGTGAGCTGATTCTGGGTAGTGAGCACATAATGTGATGTATAGACAATGTAGTGTAGAATTGTACACCTGGGAACAATGTAATTGGTATCAATTAATGTCACCCTAATAAATTAAAAATAAATAAATAAAATAAATTAAAAAAATATTTTGGTCAGCTCACAGGCACCCACTTATTGAACTTTTTCACCTTTCCAATTTGCTTCAAATACCAAATGACCATAGAATATTCAACATTGAGTTCTTGGGCAACTTGTGTAGTTGTAGGAGGATCAACTTCGACGATTGCTCTTGATTGGTCATTGTCAACTTTTGATGGCTGGCCACTGTGCATCTCATCTTCAAGGCTCTCTTCTCCTTTGCAAAACTTCTTGAACCACTTATGCACTGTACATTTATTAGCAGTTCTTGGGCCAAATGCTTTGTTGATGTTGCAAGTTGTCTCCACTGCTTTAAGACCCATTTTGAACTTGAATAAAAAAAATCACTCAAATTTGCTTTTTGTCTAACATCATTTCTGTAGTCTAGAATAAATATAAAATAAACAGCAGGAGGAGGAAAAGATGGCGGCATGAGAGGAGAACCCAGACACCTACCTGGGAAGGGACTTATGAACAAAAAGGAACCCACAGGGGAAACCCTGAGAAGCAACCTCAACTGAGAGAACCACACAATGCAGGACAACACCCAAAGGTTAGAGGAAAAAGGGGAGAGCGGGAGAGGGAGGGAGAAGGAGCAGTTTGGGGATAGGAACGAGGAGCGCGGAGCGCGGCCTGGGGCGGGCAAAAACAAAGGGGGATTGGGGGACTACAGTCAAAGTGGAGCTGGATTCAGGGCGGGCTGGAAGCCGAAACCTAGGGAGCGTGAAAGCCCCACAAGAATGTGGACAATTTAATATCCCAACTCAAGGGGTGACACGCGGTGCCCTAATCAGATCACGGAGCCTAAAGTGGAACAGGGATTGTGGAGCAGGGCGGCTGCACCTCCTGGCCAGCGGGGTGAGAGCAGGGCACCAGCCCACAGCAGCTGGGCACCTCTGATTCACAGAGGAGATATAGCTGAGCTCCTAAAGTTGACTGTGAGGGAGCACCTTTTGAAGACAGGGCTCTTGGAGGAAGGGCAGCGGCTCAGTGGACATGGAGGGAGCACGCTCAGCAACAATAGATGCGCTTAGAGTAAATCCCGGTCCTGCAGAGTAGCCGACTGAGCTGCAGCCGAGCCTCTGCCAAGCCCCGCTCGCCCGCACCACTGCTGGGTGGCCGCCCTGGCAGGCAGGCCCACAGAGACAGTGAAAAAGCAGTTCGGCCAGAGGGGAAGAAAAGCCCAGAGCTGCTCGCCCAGCCCCCACTACTGCTGAGCTGCAGGCAGACAGGCTCACAGAGGCAGTGAAAAAACAGCCCAACCAGAGGGGAAGAAAAAAAGCCCAGAGCTGCTCGCCCAGCCTTGCACTGAACTACCAGCCTCCCTGAAGACAGAGGAATCTGCTCTTGTGTCTCAGGCTCGCCCTAGCTCCTACTCAAATGCCCCCACCCCTGGAACCACACCTTCACTACCCTGACATCTAACAGCTAAAACTGCAACCTAAAGAACAGCCCCAAGGCACAGAACTGACTGCTTCCCCAAACCCTCTTCCAAAATCTCCTCCTCCCACAACTGAGAAGCCCACCTGATAGGAAAACCCCCAGTGGGAAATCATACTCATGTACAGAGGAAAAAGAACCACATCACACACAATGCACACCTCAGAATCCAAAGCCCCTCCAGAAGATAAGGGGCATTCTTTAGTAAAGGAGCTTGCACACTTGGAATCAAATGTAAGTACCGTAAAACAGAATTCAGAGCTGCAATAATCAGGGCACTCAGAGAGCTCACTCAATGCTGGCAAAACACCCAGACACAGTTAAATTACCTCAACAAGAAATTTTCTGAGCAAACTGAGTACTTTGCCAATAAAATGGAGAAGTTAGAGCAGAACCAAAAGGAACTCCTTGAAATGAATGGCATCATGGGAGAGATGAAAAAGAACTGACCAGCCTGGGAAATAGGGCTGACCAGCTAGAGGAAAGAATGAGTGAAATCGAAGATACAAACATGGAAATGTCACAGAGGGAAGAAGAAAGGGAAAGGAGAATCAAGAGAAATGAAAGAGCCCTACAAGAACTTTCTGACTCCATCAGAAAGAACAATATTAGAATAATAGGGGTACCAGAAGGAAGCGAGATGAAATCGTCTCAGAGTCTACTAAAACAAATAGTGGATGAAAATTTCCCTAGCCTATGGAAAGAATTATTGCCTCAAATCCAAGAGGAAAGCAGAAGACCTAACGTCCTAGACCCTAGCAGATCTTCTCCAAGGCACATTGTTCTGAAGATGACAAAAAATCAAAGACAAGAAAAGAATCCTCAAGGCTGCCAGGGAAAAACAAAATATAACTTTCAAAGGAAAAACTATCAGGTTGTCACCAGACTTATCAGCAGAAACTCTGCAAGCCAGGAGGGAGTGGACCCCAATGTTCAAAATATTAAAAGAGAGAACTTTCCAGCCAAGAATTAACTATCCAGCAAAATTAACCTTTAGATATGAAGGAGGAATTAAGGCCTTTTCAGATATACAAAAGCTAAGGGAATTCTCCAGCTCAAAAACAGCACGCTCCAAGAAATACTGAAGGAGGCTATCAGACCTGAATCAAGAAATCAAAATAAATGGAAAAAAGTTGGAACAACGAAAAAATAAAACGGAAAGAAGAAATGAATATGGATATATCCTCATATATCAATCATCACCCTGAATGTAAATGGACTGAATTCACCAATAAAGAGGCAAAGGATAGCAGACTGGATTAAAAAACAAAATCCAACCATATGCTGCCTACAAGAGATGCACCTCAGCCACAGGGACAAACATAGACTCAGGGTAAAAGGATGGAAAACAATACTCCAGGCAAATGGCAGTCAAAGAAAAGCTGGAGTGGCCATACTGATGTCTGATAAAAAAGACATAAGGATAAAAAAATAATAAGACATAAAGATGGACATTACATCTTGATAAAAGGGACAATACACCAAGAAAACATCACACTCATCAATATATATGCCTCCAATCAAGAAGCACCAAAATTTATAAAGCATCTACTAACAGATCTAAAGGGAGAATTTGATGAAAATACAATTATAGTAGGGGATCTAAACACACCCCTGACAATATTGGACAGATCATCTAAGCAGAAAATAAATAAGGAAATCGCAGCTTTAAATGATACATTGCAGGAAATGGACATAATTGACATCTACAGGTCATTCCATCCTACAACAAAGGGCTATACATTTTACTCTAGTGCACATGGAACATTTTCAAGGATAGACCATATCCTGGGACTTAAATCCAACCTCACCAAATTTAAGGACATCCAAATCATACCAAGCGTATTCTCAGACCACAAAGCGTTGAAACTAGAGATCAATTGCAATAGATCAACTGCAGAGAGAACCACATATACATGGAGATTGAACAACATGCTATTAAAAAGTGGCTGGATCATGGGGAAAGCCGGGACGGCTCAGCGGGTTGAGCGCTCGCTTTGAGGCCATGAGGACCGAGGATCGAATCCCGGCTCCGGCCCAGGCAGGACCCACGTGCTGAACTGGGGAGTTCCCACAGTTCGGTTCTCTAACTGTCTCTGTCTCTGTCTCTCTCTCTATCTGTCAAAAAGTAAAATAGAAATAACTATGCACT
>PVKE010034199.1:0-17522 GCA_004027555.1 Craseonycteris thonglongyai | reverse complement strand
CTTCAGTGCATAGTTATTTCTATTTTACTTTTTGACAGATAGAGAGAGAGACAGAGACAGAGACAGCTAGAGAACCAAACTGTGGGAACTCCCCAGTTCAGCACGTGGGTCCTGCCTGGGCCGGAGCCGGGATTCGATCCTCGGTCCTCATGGCCTCAAAGCGAGCGCTCAACCCGCTGAGCCGTCCCGGCTTTCCCACTCTTCCTTTCTGATGGTGCAAGTTTCCATCTTTTATCATGTGTTTTTTGTTTAAGAACTTATTCTTTTAGGGTAGGTCTGTTGGTGACAGATTCTCTTAGTTTTCCTTTGTCTGAGAACATCTTGAATTCTCCTTCCTGAAGAATATTTTCACTGAATATGGTATTCTGGGTTCACATTTCAGCACTTGAAAAATGTTGTTTCAGTCCTTTTGGCCTTCATGGTTTCTTATGACAAAGCTGTTATTTTAATTGTTTTTTCCCTTATAGATAAAATATTGTTTCTCTTTTGCTGCTGAGAATTTTCCTTGTCTTTAATTTTTTGGAGTTTAATTATTATATGTCTTGGCATGGACTTTGGGGGAGGTTATTGTGTTTAGGGTTTGTACAACTTCTTAAGTCTTAGATTTATGTCTTTTTCCAAGTTTGGAAAAATTTCTTACATTTTTTTAGTACATTTTAAGTCTGACCCTACTCTTTTTCTTCTGATTCTCTGGGGACATGCATGTTACATTTTTTCCTGTGGTTCCACAGATCTTGAAGCTCTGTTCATTTTTTCCCCCCAATCTATTGTTTATTGTTCAGATTGGGTAATTTTCCCTGCTATGTCTTCAGTTTAATGGATTATTTCCTTTGTCATCTCCATTCTATTCCTGAACCTATCAATGAGTTTTTTTGGTTTGTAAAATTCAGTTTTGAAATTTTTATTTGGTTATTTTTTTATATCTTTTATTTATTTGCAGAAACTTTCTAGTTTTTCATTTGTTTTGAGTCTCTGTAATTGCTCATTGAAGCATTTTTTATGATGGCTGATATAAAATCTTCTCAGATTGGGAATGACAGGACGGCTCAGTGGGTTGATCACTTGCCTTGCAGCCCTGGGGTTCCAGGATCGAGTCCCACACAGCCCTGGCCTGTGTGGACCCATATGCTGAATTGAGATGAGCTTCCCATGTGGGAGGCCCCCAGTTTGGTGCCTGCCAAGGTGAGCTTCCCATATGAGAGGCCCTCGGTTCAGCCCCTCCCCAGCTCATGGGGGGCATACTTCACATGTGGAAGCCCCCCGGCCAGTTCCTACCATGTGTGGCCCACACCCACCTGTGTGGAATGAAACCATGTCAAAAACTGACGACATATAACTATGGAGCCTGCTCTGGGCCCTCCCCCTTCTCTGTCTCTCTCTGTTTCTCTCCCTCTGTCAAAAACAGTAACATAAATCTTAAATATAAAATAAAATCCTCTCAGATTATTCCAACATGTACTTGATCTTGGTATTAGCATCTGTTCATCATCCTCTCTCATTCAAGTTGTGATCTTTCTGGTTCTTGGCTTTAATGAGTAAAATGATTTTTTTATTGTCTTGGAAATTTTGGGCATTATGTTGTGGGACTTTGGATTTTATTTAAGAATTTTGTTTTAGTAGGCCTTCTCTCACACCCCACTGACAGAAGTCTGAGGGTACTCTAAAGTGGGGTTAAAAGTTCAAGTCCCCCACTTAGTCTCCATTGACAACTCTCGTAGTTTAGGTGCTTCATTACCCCTGAGCAGGAATGGAAGTTCAGTCTCCCTACTGGGCTTCTGCTGACACTACCTTAGGTAGGAGGGGGTGGGAGCTTTATTACATTCTTCCCATGTGGCTTCCACGTAAACCATGGAAGATGAGCCCATCACTGCTTGGAGGTGTGATGTGTTACTGTCATTGTATTAAGTTTGATGTATTAAGAGAAATTATTTTGTTCTGATTTTAGTTCATTTAAATATGTTGATTTTTTTTTATGGCTCAGGTTATGGTCTACTCTTGGTGAATTTTTTCTTATGCATTTGAGAAGAATGTGTATTCTGCTGCTATTGGCTGGCATGTTTTATAGATATCAATTAAGTCAAGTTGATTAATAGTGTTGCTCAGGGCTTCTGTATTCTTATTAATTTTTTTGTCTGCTTATTGACTACTGAGAGAGTTTTAAATTCTCACTGTTGTATTTTTCCTTTTAGTTCTGGTTTTGCATCATATGTCTATGTATATATTTTAAGATTTATTTTATTGTTTGAGAGAAGGTGAAGAGGAGAGAGAGAGAGAGAATGGGGGAGGGCCCAGAGTTGTCTCCATAGTTGTACATCATTAGTAGTGACACAGTTTTATTCGACCCAGGTAGATGTGGGGTTGTACAGGGTGGGAACTGAACTGGGGGGCCTCCTGCGTGGGAAGTGAGAACCTTTACTACTGGACCATCCCAGCAGTTACCAATTGTGCCACGGTTCAGCATGTGGGGTTTGCATAGGATGGGACAGGGAATCAAACCCCACACCTCATGCTTGCAAGGCAAGAGCTCAAGTGCTATCCTGGCATTCCTGCATCATATGTTTTGAAGTTCTATTGTTTAGTGAATATACAATTAGAATTGTGTGATAATTGACTATCATTATGTACCTCCCTCTTTCATAAAACTAGGCTTGTTTCAAAGTCTAGTTTGTCTGATTCTAATATAGCTATACCTGCTTTTTTTTTTACAGGGGGGGCCACCAAAAATGGAATTAATTTATTAAAAAATTATGTATTTATTCTTACATGTTCAAACTTCAGTCACCTCCAAAGTACTCTCCATTTGACACAATACATCTATCGAGGTGCTTTTCCTGCTCAGAACAATTTTTGAACTCATCAAATTTTTTTTTTTTAGATTTATTTATTTATTTATTGTTTTTGACAGAGAGAGAGAGAGAGAGAGAGAGAGAGAGAGAGAGAGAGAGAGATACAGAGATACAGAGGTACAGAGAGAGAACTGAACTGGGGGAACTCCCCAGTTCAGCATATGGGTCCGCACGGGCCGGGGCCTAGATTCGATCCTCGGTCCCAGGCGCTGCAAAGTGAGCGCTTAACCCACTGAGCCATCCCGGCTTCCCCACTCATCAATTTTTTGAAGCCTTTTAGTGCTTCTGCTGTTTTTTGTTTCACCTCTTCCACATTGGCAAAATGTTTCCCTTTGAGGGCTTTTTTCATTCAGAGAAACAAACAGAAAAAAGGTCACGGGGTGAGATCAGGTGAATAGAGAAGGTAGGGCACAGGAGTCATGTCATTTTTGATCAAAGACTGCTGAACACTCAGCACAGTGTGGGCAGGTACATTGTCATGTTGTATGCTGCTGGCCATTCATGTAATCCATCCATCATGAAAAGGACAAATGTTTTGAAAGAGTTTCCAAAAAGAATTAACTGAAGCTGAACATAGCCTCTCACAACAATGCCAGCTGGTACACTGATGCAGTTGGTTTCCTAGAACACTTACCTACTGGGGAAAACCTGTACTATAGGGGCTTGCCCTCCAGAAGATAATTCTTTTCTTTGCGGGGGGGGGGGGGTTCCTCCCTTGTAATTATTGTTTGCATGGAATATTTTCTTCAGCATTTTACTTTTAATATAGTTATATCTTTATAAAGTGGCTTCTTTTAGAATACAAATACTTGTGATTTTCTTTTTCATCCAACCTGATGATTTTTCTTTCAAATCAAGTTTTTAAGCCATTTTTATTTAATGTAATTACTGATAGAATTAAGTTTAAATTTACTATCCTGCTAGTTGTTTTATATTTGTCCCATTTGTTCTTTGTTCTTTATTCCTTCCTTTCTTGTCCCTTTAGAATTCAGCTCTTAGAAATGATTCCATTTTATTTATGCTACTATACTAGCTAATCAGTTAAACTTCTTTGTAAAAGTTTATAAAAGTATATATTAATTATGTCTTTGAATAATATTTTATAATTTTACAAATAGTGTAAGGACCTTTTAATAGTCTATCTTGAATGCCTCTCTATATCATTTGTGCTATTGTCATGGATCTTACTTTTATATGCTATTAACCCCTGAAAACACTCTTACTATTTTATATTTTAGAGTGATTAAATATAATGGAGTGTTTTATATTTATTTTTTAAATTTCTATAGATTTTCATTTTTTTGTATAGATCCATGTTTTTGTTTGATAAGATATTCCTTCCAACTGAAAAAATCCATTACATTTTTCTAGCCCAGGCCTTTTGACAGTGAATTCTCAGTTTCTGTTTGTCTCTGAAAGTTTTTATTTTTACCATCATCTTTGAAAGATTTTTTTGTTTGTTTGTTCCAGTATAGAGTTTTGGGTTGACGTGTTTGGTTTTTATATACTTTTAGTACTTTGAGGTATAATTCCCTTTTTTTTTCTGGCTTCCCTTGTTTCTGATGAGAAGTCTCTTTTAATTGTTATGTTTCTTCTTCTATCCTTAAAGTGTCTTTCATCTCTGGCTACTTACAAGATGTTCTCTTTATCCTCGGCTTCAGCAATTTGAATGTGATGAGTCGCAGTCAATATGGGGTTTGAATTTAATTTTTTTCTAGTGGTAATGAGGAGTGAGGAGGTCCAGCCCTGCTATTGTATCTGTGCTATAAGTTTAGGAACAACGTATTACTGTCACTCTAACTCCAATAGAGGCCTTGATCCTGAAAAATGCCCTAATTCAATTTGTCACTAAACAGCACAAGTTAGACCTATCTGAGACTTCCTTATCTGAATATATCACTGGTGTTAATTTTCAGATAGCACTAGATAATTCAAAAGTGATATCATTGTAAATATTATTCTTAATTTTTTTTAATAAAGAAAACTAGATTCAAAGAAGAACAGCAAAAGGAAAAGAATCAGCTTAATAAGGCACCTAAGAAGCAAGAAGCAGATGCCTTATGTAAAGCTATTATTGGGAAGAATCAAATGACCAAGAGATTAGAGCCAAGTTTAAGCTGGAAGACCAGTGTTGATTTCAAAGCGTATGTAGACATTTGCATGGTGGGATTTTTAAAAAACATCTTTAGTAAACCTGTTTGCCTAATTTTTCACATAACTTTATTTCATAGTAGAAAAATACAGACTAGTAAAAAAACCAAAAAACAGATACACTTCCCTCATAGTACAAGTTGACTCCTTCTTGCTCCTTTTCATAATTCAAGCTGAGAGATTTGATAGTCAACAGGGTTAATGTGTGGGTACTGTGAAGGGAAGGAAAGAATACAATTCACTTTCATGTAGTTGGTTGAGTCAGGGCAAATAACACATGAAAATGGTGATAAAACACATGGAGAAGTTACATGGAAATGTAAACATAGTGATGGGGACCTAAGTACTAGGGGAATTTGGATTAAAATTATGTGGAGCTAACTATGGAAAACTTCATAGAGATACGGTCATCTCTAGTTATAGAACTTATAAATATATACAATGAAAAGGCTGGAGGCTCAAAAATATTAACAGGCTTAAGTAAATTAGACACTAGTTTGATGAATGTCTGAAATATATAAGACTAGCTTCATTTAGGAACCTCTATGAATTGGTGCCAAAACAAAGCAGTGTTAGGTAAATGCTAAGGTAGTCAGAAGCACCAAGAGCACTTTTTAAAATTTAGCATATTTAGAAAGAAAGTCTTATAAGTTTCAGGTTATTAGCTTTTACTTAAGTATTTAATGGAAACCCAGTGGATGCCACGGACTATGCTAAACCTGGGAACAGCTGGAAAAACAGATAAGGCCCTTCTGTAATGTTGGGTAGGGAAGGTAAGAAAAGAGGCAACAATGATTAGGACAGTAAGCCACTAGATTAGAAGGCATGGAGTGAAGGATTTTCATAAAAATGGCACTATATGAAAACCTATTCCTAGCACAAAGAAATACTGGACAAAAATGTTGCTTCATTATATAAAATGCATGGCTGTGCTTGAAGGACAAAAAGGTGTCAGATAAGGCTAGAACTCACTGTAGTTCTCTGTGTCAGAAAAACAGATCATTTGGGTGCATGAAAATGATGGAATATTTGAACACATTTCTATTTTATTTTTCTCTTAATCAGCATAAAGTCATTAATAAAGGTAATTTTTTTATAGCCGCAGAACCACACTAAGAAACACCCAAGAGGAAAAACACAGAGGAAGACTTGAAAAGTCGGCACCATCTGTTTCAAATGGAAGAACACAGTTAGTTCAGTATTTCTGTTAACATGAAAAGTTCTTTAAAGCTATTTCTTACACAATGTGCTAGTTAGTGCTAATTAATGGCATTCTTACTATTATATTAGCATCCTAAGACCTATATTGACAATGACTAGTAATGTAAAAATGATAAAGTGGCTTTCTTTAAATATATTGACAAGTTATTCTTTCAATGCAGAGTTACTTGAAGCAGAAGGATTTTGCTGGTATTAGTTAGCCCTATAAAAAACTAAGTGGTAGGAAAATGGAATCTAAGCTGATCTCTTGCCTCTGAACACTCATATCAGAGCAAGTTTTAAGTCATCTTTCTGGGCCTTGCTTTACTGATCAGTAATGCTAATTCTAAAGTGATGTTTGTTATTTCTCATTAAAACAGCTATTAATAGAAGGCTAACTAATCAACCTCTTTTCAGTTTGACAACAAAAGCCACATATTTGGAGGAGGGTCAGCTACTCACTCATTAGAGTTTTAGAGTGGTGGTGCAAAGAAATGGCAGAAATTTTGCATTTGAAGTTCACACCCCATGAAAAAAACAAATTTAAGACACTCTACTACATTTATGTTAATATGGGGAGGTTGGGGTGTTTTCACATAATAAACTTCATTTTTGACAATTTAAAAAACTTTATTTTGAAATAATTATAAATTCACAAAAGTTGAAAAGATAGTACAGAGAGTTCTTATCTATTTTTCACCTTGGATACCTGTAGTACAATATCAAAACCAGGAGATTAACTTTGGTACCATGTATATGTGTGGTTCCATGTCATTTTATCATTTGTAAGATTGGTGTGGTGACCACAGTAATCAGGATTCTGAACTGTTCCATGACTATATGGAACTCTCTGCTACTACCCCTTTATAGTCAAACTCACTTTCCTCCCCCACGTTATTCTCAATTCCCGGCAACCATTAATCTGTTTTCCATTTCTATAGTTTTGTCATTTTGAAAATGTCATATAAATAGAATCATGCATTTTTGATACTGGCTTTTCTTCATCACACTAATACCCTTAATAGCCATATAAGTTGTTTGTATGCATTAAAAATTTGCCCTTTTTTATTGCTAAATAGCATTCCATGGTATGGATGTACCGTAGTTTAATTATTCACCTGTTGAAGGAAATTTCAATTCTTTGCAGTTTATGGCTAGTAATAATAAAGCAGCTATGTACAGTTATATACAGGTTTTTGTATGGAAGTGAATTTCATTTCTCTAAGATAAATGCCCAGTTGCTAATACATGTAGTAAATATGTGATTGGCTTTTTAAGAAATTGCCAGGTTTTTCTATAGTGGCCATACCATTTTACATTTCCACTGCAATGTGTGAGACTCAGTTTCTCCTTATCTTTGCTAGTATTTGGTATTGCCACATTTTTTTTTTTAACTGTTCTAAAAAAATGTATAGGGATGTCTCATTGAAGTCTTAGCATTTCCCTAATGGCTAGTGATGTTAAATATCTTTTTATGAGTTATTGTTATCTGTGTATGTTCATCAGTGAAATGTTTTTTTATGTCTTTTGCTAATTTTTTAATTAGATAATTTTTTAAATGTTGAGGTGGAGAGTTCTTTACAGATTTTTAGTTTCCTTGATTGGATATGTAGTTTTCAAATATTTATTTCTCCCTGTAGTTTGTCTTCCATCCTCTTAATATAGGGTCTCTCATAAAACAAGTTTTTAATTTTATGAAGTTCAATTTACCACTTTTTTTCTTTTATGGATTGTGCTTTAGAGTGTCGTGTCTAAGAGCTCTTCATGAACCCCTTAGTACTGAAGAATATCTCTTTGTTTTTTTCATAAATGTTTTAATAGTTTTACATTTTATGTTGAAGATTATGTTCCAGTTTGAGTTAATTTTATGTAAGGTGTGAGATTAAGATCAAGGTTTTCTTTTTTTTTTTTTTTCCTTCCCTATTGATGTCCATTTGTACCAGCACTATTTGAGGAAGATGAAAAGGTTATCTTTACATCATTGAATTGCTCTTGCACCTTTGTCAAAATTAGTTGGGTGTACTGGTATGGGTCTATTTCTAGGTCTCTATTTAATGTTAAGTTTATTTTTATATCTAGCCCTTCACTAATACCACACTGTCTTGTAGATCTTGAAATCTGGAAAGTGATTCTTCTCACTTTATTGCTCTTAAAAATTGTTTTAGCTATTCTAGTTCCTTTCCTTTCCACATAAGTTTAGAATAATCTTGTTATATCTTCAGAAAAACTTGCTGATGATTTTCATGGAAATTACATTAAACCTCTTAACTTTGGGAGAATTAGTATCTTAACTCTGTAGACTCTTCTAATACATGAACACTATATGTCTCTCTGTTTCTTTAGGTCTTTGATTTCTTTCACCAACATTTTGTAGTTTTCAACTTACACATCCTGTACACATTTTGTTAGATTTCTGTCTAGAACTAGATATTCCATTACTGTGTTTAACAGCAGTGGTCAAAGTGGAAATCCTTGCTTGTTTTGAATATATTCTTTATCAAATTGAGGAAGTTCCTGTGTTCCTGATTTCTTGAGTGTGTTTTTTTTTTATCACTTGTATATATGTTGCTGAGATAGTAACATTGTAACCATGTCCTTGCTGTAGCATAATATGTTGTTGTTTTTATTGTTAGCAAGAATGCTGATAAGATTGAGGAAATTGCTAGTGAGAGCTCCTCAGAGAGTGAAGAAGATGAAGAACCACCTGATCATCGTCAGGAAGCAAATGCAGACTTGCCATCAGAATATTGGCAAATTCAGAAGCTGGTGAAATATTTAAAGGTAAGACAGACCTTTTGTACTATATTTGCAATGTCTATTTTGTTTGTTTGTTTGCGTATATTCTTTAGTTACAGTTGACATTCACTATTATTTTATATTAGTTTCAAATGTACAGCATAGTGGCTATATATTTATATAATTTATGCAGTGATTCCTCTTATTTAATCTAGTACTCACCTGGTACTATACATAATTGTTGTAACATTATTGACTATATTTGCAATGCTGTACTTTATGTCCCCATAATATGTTGTAACTATCTATTTGTATTTCTTAATCCCTTCACCTCTTTCAAAAGCTTTCTGACTGTCATCCCCTCTGTTAACCATCAGTTTGTTCTCTGTATCTGAGTTGTTTCTGTTTTATTTGTTTGTTTATTTTGTTCTTTAGATTCTACATATGAAATTATATGGTATTTCTCTGTCTCCGATTATTCCATTTAGCATAATACCATCTAGGTCAGGGCTGGGCAAGACATTGATCATAGTTCATTGGTGGACTGCCAAGCAATTTTGCTTACCACGTGAATAATAAAATAAATAGCTAGTGGACCACAGCACTTAGAGAGGTGCCCTTCCCCTGAAAAAGTCCACCCAGGCCAGCTCTAGGTCCATTTATGTTGTTGCAATTGGTAACATTTCATGTTTTTTATTTTATGACTGAGTAATATTCTACTGTATATATGGACCACCTCTTTATCTGGTCATCTATTAATGGGCACTTGTATTGCTTCCATATCTTGGCTATTGTAAATACTGGTGCAACGAACATAGGGGTAAAATACCTTTTTGACTTAATGTTTTAGATTTCTTTGGATAAATGCCCCAAATTGGAAGTGGTAGGTCATAAGGTAGTTCTTATATTTTGAGGAGCCTCCAAAACATTTTTATTTTTCTTTTTTTTTTATTTACTTCACTTTCTTTTTTTACCTGAACTGGGGGCCTCACCGCATTCGGGAAGCACACCCCAGTTCAGCACGTGGGTCCGCCGGGGCCGGAGCTGGGATTCGATCCTCGGTCCTCAGGGCTTCAAAGCAAGCGCTTAACCCGCTGAGCCATCCTGGCTTTTCCTACCAAAACATTTTCCATAGTAGCTGCACCAATTTGCAATCCCACCAACAGTACATAAGAGTTCCTAGTCCTCTGTGTCCTTGCCAATGTTTGTTGTTTGTTGATTTATTTATGACAGTCATACTGACAGTTGTGAAGTGATATCTCATTGTGGTTTTAACTTGCATTTCTTTTATGATTCATGACATTGAACATCTTTTCATATGCCCATTAGTCAAGTGTATATCCTCTGGAGAAAGTGTCTATTCAGATGCTCTTCCCATTTTTAATTGGATTGTTCCTTTTTTAAGTGCTGTTGTATGAGCTCTATAAATTTTGGATATTAACCCTTTATCAAATGTATCATTGTTGAATATCTTCTCCCATTCAGTAGGCTGTCTTTTTGTTTTGTTGATTATTTTCTTTTCTGTGAAAAACTTTTAATTTGCTGTAGTTCTAGTTATTTGTTTTACTTTTATGGCCGGAGCAGATAGATGAGAAAAAATATCACTAAGAGAAATATCAAAGAGTTTACTTCCTATGCTTTCTTCTAGGAGTTTTGTGGTTTTGGGTCTTACATTTAAGTCTTTAATCCATTTTGAGTTTATTCTTGTTTATGGCATAAGAAGATGGTTTACTTTCATGTTTTTGCATATGACTGTCCAGTTTTCCCAACACCATTTATTGAATAGACTGTCTTTACCACACTGTGTTCTTATGTCCTTTGTCATAGGTTAAATGACCATAGAAGCCATTTTAACTATGTGGATTCTTCCAGTCCATAAACATGGAATATCTTAATGCTAAAGAGGACAATACATCAAGACAACATGGCACTCATTAATATGCCCCTAGTCAGGAAGCATCAAAATTTACAAAGCAACTACTAACAGATCTTATGGGAAAAATTGACAAGAACATAATTATAGTAAGGGACTTAAATAGCCCCTTGACAACCATGAGCAGATCATCCAAACAGAAAATAAATAAGGAAATAGCAGACTTAAATGATACATTACAGCAATTGGACATAATTGGCATATATAGGATACTCTATCCTGCAATACAGGACTATATACATTTTTTTCTAGTGCATGTGGAACATTTTCAAGGATAGACCATATACTAGAACACAAAACCAGCCTCAGCAAATTCAAGAAGACTAAAATGATACCAAGTGTATTCTCAGACCACAAAGCTTTGAAATTAGAGATGAATAGTAAAAAGAAAGAAAAAATCACATATATGTGGAGTTTAAACAACATGCTATTAAAAAATGACTGAATCAAAGAAAATATAAAACAAGAGATAAAAAATTCATAGAGGGGAAGCCAGGATGGCTCAGTGGGTTAAGCGCTTGCTTTTCAGCCTTGGGGACCCAGGATCAAATCCTGGCCCCAACTCATGTGAACCCATATGCTGGACTGGGTGTGCTTCCCTTGCATGAGAACCCCAGTTTGGTTCTTGCCCCTCAGTTTGGCCCCTGGCTCTAGGAGGCATGCCTCCCATGTAAGAGGCCCTCAGCCCACTTCCCACCCTGTGCAGCCCCATCCATCTATGTGGAATAAAACCATGTCGAAAATTGATGATGTGCAGTAATGGAGACTGCTCTGGGCCCTGCCTCTTCTCTCTGCCTTCCTCTTTCTCTCTCTGTCTCTGTCAAAAATGATAAAATATATCTTTAAAAAAATACATAGAAATTAACAACAATGAAAATACTATGTACCCAAATTATTGAGATGCAGTGAAAGCAGTAATAAGGAAAATTTTTATCATTACACATCTATCTCAAGAAATGAGAAAATTCACAAGTAAACTTCCTAACATCCTATTTTGAAGAACTAGAAAATGAAGAACCCCAAAGTCCTCAGAAGGAAAGAAATAATAAAAATTGGAGCAGAACTAAATGAAATTGAGAACAGAAAACCAGTAGGTAAAATTAATGCAACAAAGAGCTGGTTCTTTGAAAAAAATCAATATAATTGACAAACCACTGGCTAGGGTCACCAAAGGACAAAGAGAGAAGACAGAAATTATCCAAAATTATAAACAAGAGAAGAGAAATTACAACTGATAATACAGAAATACGATCATAAGAAATTATTGTGAAAGACTTTATGCCACAAAATTTAACAAACTAGAAGAAATGGACAAATTTCTAGAAACATATAGTCTAACTAGACTGAACTAAGGAGAACTGGATAACCTAAATAGAACAATTAACAGTAAAGAACTTGAAACAATTATCCAGAACCTCCCCAAAGGCAAAATCCTGGATGGATGTTCTTGCCAATGAGTTTTATCAAGCATTCAAAGAAGAGCTAATAGTCTGAAGTCCTCTTCAGACTATTCTAAAAAATTGAAGATGAAACAATACTCCCCAACTCATTGTATGAGGCCAACATTACCCCACTGCCAAGGCCTGGTAAGGATCATACAGAAAAAGAAAACTATAGACCAGTATCTCTGAGGGAATGTGGATGCAAGAACCCTAAACAAAATATTGGCAAATAGAATACAACAATGCATTAATACGGTTATATACCACGATCAAGTGGGATTCATCCCAGGGGCATAGGAATGGTTCGACATGCACAAATCAATCCATGTTATACACCACATAAAATGAAAGATAAAAATTGTATGATTATTTCAATTGATGCAGAAAAGCATTTGACAATATTCAACATCCATTTATGATTAAAGCACTGAATAAAATGGGAATTGAAGGAAAGTACCTCAGCAAATAAAGGCCATATATGATAAACATTCAGCTAATATACTCAATGGGGAAAAGCTGAAGCCTATTTTCCTAAAGTCAGGAATAAGACAGGGATGCCCCCTGATACCACTGCTATTCAATATAGTGCTGAAAGTTCTAGCCAGAGCAATCAGACAAGAGAAAGGAATAAAAGGTATCCAAATAGGGAATGAAGAAGTCAAACTGTCACTCTTTGCAGATGACCTGATTCTTTATATAGAAAATTCTGAAGACTCTACCAGAAATCTATTAGAAACAATATACAAATATAGTAAAGTTGCAGGATACAAGATCAATGTACAAAAATCAATTGCATTTTTATATGCCAACAACAAAACAAACATCAGAAGAGGAAATGAGAAAATCAGTACCTTTTGCACTCAAAACAAAAATAATAAAATACCTAGGAACAAAGTTAACAAAGAATGTGAAGGACTTACACACAAAAACATAGACATTATTAAAAGAAATGAAGAAGATACAAAGAAATGGAAAGTATGAAATTTTTAACAATGTTATATCTTCTTATCCATGATCAAGGTATATGCTTTCATTTATTTGTATATTCTTCAGTTTCTTCAGTGTTTTATACTTTTTCAAGTACAGCTCTTTTACATTCTTGGTTAAATTTATTACTGGGTATCCTTTTTTTTAATATAGTTATAAATGGTATTATTTTTTAATTTCTCATTCTGACAGTTCATTATTGTTGTATAAAAATGCAACTGATTTCTGAATATTACTTTTTGTATTTTGCTACATTAGTAAATTCATCTATCACTTCTAATAGTTATTTGGTAGAATCTTTGGGGTCCTCTATAGTATCATGTCATCTGCAAATGAGTTTTAATTCTTTCTTTCCTACTTGGATGTCTTTTATTTCTTTTTCTTGTCTGATTGCTGTGGCCAGGACTTCCAATACTATATTGAATAAAAAGGAGGAAAGTAAACATCCTCATCTTGTCCCTGACCTTAGGAGAATGCTTTTAGTTTTTCCCATTGAGTATGAGGTTAGCTGTGGGTTTGTCGTACATGGCCTTTATTATGTTGAAGTATGTTCCCTCTATTTCCATTTTCCAGAGAGTTTTAATTATAAATGGATATTGGATTTTGTCAAATGCTTTTTTTGCATCAATTGATATGGTCATATGATTTTTATTTTTTTTATAAATTCTATTTTTAAATTTTATTTATTTATTTTATTTTTGACAGAGAGAGAGAGAGAGATACAGAGACGGAGACAGAGAGAGAACTGAACTGGGGGAGCTCCCAGTTCAGCATATGGTTTCGCACGCGCCGGGGCCGGGATTTGATCCCCGGTTCCTGGCACTGCAAAGTGAGTGCCTAACCCACTGAGCCATCCCGGCTTACCCTGATTTTTATTTTTAATTTTGTTTTGTGGGTGTACCACATAAATTAATTTGCAGATATTGAATCAATCTTGCATGCCTGGAATAAATCCCACTTGATCATGGTACCGTATTTTCCGGCATATAAGACGACCCCCTAATTTTACAGTTAAAACATAGGTTTAGGCCTATATTCGCTGTATAAGACTACAGCCTCGGAAGTGGGGGGTAGTCTTATACAGCGAATATAGGCCTAAACCTATGTTTTAACTGTAAAATTAGGGGGTCGTCTTATACGCCCGGTCATCTTATACGCCGGAAAATACGGTATCTGATTTTTTTAATGTATTGCTGTATTTGATTTGCTGATATTTTGTTGAGGATTTTTGCATCTATATGCATGAGGGATATCAGCCTATAATTTTATTTTATTTTTTTGTAATGTCTTTGTCTGGTTTTGGAATCAAGGTAGTACTGTCATCATAAAATGAACTTGGGGGCTTTTGCTCCTTTTGAATTTTTTGGAATCATTTGAGAAGGATAGGTATTAATTCTTCTTTGAATATTTGGTGAAATTCACCTGTGAAGCCATTTAGTCCAGGACTTTTGTTTGTTGGGAGTTTTTGATTGCTGATTTGATTTAGTTGGTAGTAATCAGTCTGTTCAGATTTCCTATTTCTTCTTTATTCAGTCTTGGAAGATTGTATGCTTCTAGGAATTTATCCATTTCTTCCAGGTTGTCCAGTTTGTATAATTGTTCATAATATTTTTTAATAATTTTTATATTTTTGTGGTGTCAGTTGTCAATTCTCCTCTTTTATTTCTGGTTTTATTTATTTGGGCCCTTTCATTTTTCCTTGATGAGTATGACTAGAAGTTTATCAATTTTGTTTCTTTTCAAAAAACTAGCTCTTCATTTCATTAATTTTTGCATTTTTTTTTTAGACCCTATTTTATTGCCCATGTGATTGTTATTATTTTTTTCCTTCTACTCATTTTAGGCTTTGTTCACTATTCTTTTTTTAGTTTCTTTAAATGTAATGTAAAATTAGTTCCTTTAAATGTAAAATTCAGATTATTTGAGAATTTTCCTGTTTCTTGAGGTAGGCCTATATTGCTATGAATTTCCCTCTTCGGAAAGCTTTCACCATTTCCCATAATTTTGGGGTCATATTGTTTTCATTTTCATTTGTCTCACAGTAACTTTTGATTTCTTTCTTGATCTCATTGCTAATGCAGTCATTATTTAGGAGCATGTTATTTAGCCTCCATGTGTTTGTGTGTTTTTCTTTTTTTTTTCTTGTATTCAATTTGTAGTTTCATACTATTATGGTCAGAGAAGATGCTTGATGTGATCTCAATCTTTTTAAATTTATTGAGATATGTTTTGTGGTTTAATATGTAGTTTCTCTTGGAAAATGGCCCTTGTGCACTTGAAAAGAATATATATCCTATTGATTTGGTGTGAAATACTCTAAAAATATTAATTAAATTTTTCTGATCTAATGTGTCATTTAAGGCTGCTCTTTCCATGTTGATTTTTTGTCTTGAAGATCTATCAGTTGGTGTCAGTGGAATGTCAAAATCTCCTGCCTGTATTTCTGTCATAATTTCTTTTTATGTTGATCAATAGTTGCTTTATATATTTAGGTGCTAATTTGGATGTATAAATGTTTATAAGGATTATATTTTCTTGTTGGATTGATCCCTTTATCATTATTTAATGTCTCTCTTTTCTCTTATTATACCCTTTGCTTTAAAATCTTGTATAAATATTGCCACCCCACTTTTTTTTGTTGTTTCCGTTCATATAAAAAATATTTTTTTATCCTTTTACTTTGTCTGTGTGTGTCTTGCAATCTGAAGTGGGTCTCTTGTAGACAGTATATGTACAGGTCTTGTTTCCCTATTCATTCTACTACCCTATGTCTTTTGATTCAAGCATCTAATGCATTTATTTAAAGTGATTATTGATAGATAAGTAGTTATTGCCATTTTATTAGTCATCTTTATGTACACCCTCCCCCCCCACCCCCACCCCCCGCCCACACACACACACACACACACACACACTGCTTCTTAAAGAAATCCTTTTAGCGTTCTTGTAATATTAATTTGGTCCTGATGAATTTTCTTATCTGGGAAGCTCTTTAAGTCTTCAATTCTAAATGATAGCCTTGCTGGATAGAGTAGTCTTGGTTGTAGGTCCCTGTTTTTCATCACTTTGAACATTTCATGCCAATCCCTTCTGGCCTGAAAAGTTTCTATTGAGAAATCTACTGATAATCTTAGGAAAGCTTACTTGTTAGTAACTAGTTGTCTTTCTCTTGCTACTTTTAGGTTTCTTTCTGTCGCTAACCTCTGGCATTTTAATTATAACATGTCTGGGTGTGGTTCTGTTTGAGATCATCTCATTTTGGACTCCCTGTGCTTCCTGGACTTATATGTCGATTTACTTCACAGGGTTAGGGAAATTTTTCATCATTATTTCTTCAAATAGGTTTTCAGTTCCTTGTTTTCTCTGTTTCCTAGGGTGCTCCTCTGATGTGAATGTTGTTAAGGTGGATGTTGTTCCAACGGGCTCTTAAGCTATCATAATTTTTAAAATTCTTTTTTCTTTTTACTGTTTTGATTGGGTGTTTTCTGTTCCCTTGTCTTCTGAATCACTGATTTGATCCTGTGCTTCATCTACTCTGCTGGTGATTCATTCTACTGCATTCTTCATTTCAGTTATTGTATTCTTTACTTCTGACTATTTCTATTTTATGGTTTCTATGTTCTTTTTTATGTTTTCTATCTCTTTGTTGAAGTTCTTACCAAATTCCTTGAGCATCCCTATAACCATTGTTTTGAACTCTGTATCTGGTAGGTTGCTTACGTTCATTTTATTTAGTTCTTTTCCGGTAGTTTTCTTCTATTTTTTCATTTGGGACATATTTATTTGTTTCTCCATTTTGGCTGCCTCTCTGTTTTTGTCTGTGTATTAGGTAGATGTGCTACATCTCCCAGGCTTGGCTGAGTGCACTTATGTAGTAGACACCTTGTGGGACCCAACATCACAGTCTCCCTGGTCACCTGTGCCATGTGTTCCTTGTGTGGATTGTGTGTACCCTCCTATTTTATTTTATTTTATTATATTTTATTGTTAACTTTAATGGGGTGACATTGGTTGGTAAAAATTAGGTAGTTTCCAGAAGTACAAGTCCACATCACATCACCCATGCATCACATTATGTGCCCAGCTCCCAGAATCAGGTCCCCCTCCACCACCATATAACTGGTGTGCATTCCCACCTCCCCCCACAACACTCCCTCCCCCCTTCTCCCCCTTCTCCAGGTAACCACCAAACTATTGAGTGTGTCCATAATGCTGGTGCCCTCTCCC
>PVKE010034198.1:0-17523 GCA_004027555.1 Craseonycteris thonglongyai | reverse complement strand
GTTTCTGAGGCCGTATCTTTTTTGAAATTTTTCGAACCAGCCTTTGCTGGCTGAAAAGCCTCGTCCTCGAGGAGGCGAATCACTCCTGGCAGCAATAGTACTGGCTTGAGGTTCGTCAGCACCTTCTTCAGCCTCTTCATGGTCATCATCGGGCAAGATTTGGTCGTAGAGAGCTTTGGCCTTTGTCCTGATCATATTAGTGTCCAAACTCACTGTCTTTTTCCTGCCATCAGCAATCCACAATGCCGGTGCAGCTTCCATTTTCACAATTCAGTTATTACGCGGAGTTACCACACGTTTTGCTTCTTTATTGAAGGTTATTGAAGCAGTTTTGCGGATGTTTGCTTCCTCTTTCTTGATGGACCGCACTGTAGATTCCTTCACCCCGTCATGGCGTGCCGCAGATGCATCACTTCTGCCCTCTTTGATCATATCTAAAAGTGTCACTTTTTCGCTGATGGTCATCATCTTCTTCCTCTTGGGCGCCCCGGAGGAAGCTTTCGCAGGGGCACAGTGCTTAGGCAGCATTATAAGGGCTTCATTAATAAAAAAAGTGATCGCTTAAACAAAACAAGTTATCGCCAACACAACACTAAAATACAGTATGCGAGACAGTCAGCATCATGGACAAGACTGGCGAGATACAACAAGAGAAGAGGCTAGGTGAGGCTGCGATGATGCGCAGACAATCAGCTCACAGGGATGAATCCACTCGTCCTCTCATAGGTCGATGTCGCACCGGAAACCAATCACGCGCCTTTATGAGAGCCCGTGGGATGGACTCTGAGTCAGCTCATCTCTTTGGTTGACATGCAGGGATCCTTCTCTCGCGCGCATCCACATGAAACAACGCTCCTTTCCACAATGTGGCTGCCGACATGGTTGTATTTTTTCATTTTTATTTTTTGATGAATATTTTGGGAAAACCCGCGAAGCACTGAAGCCGCAAAACATGAAGCGCGAAGTGGTGAGGGAACACTGTATATGCTGCCTCCAAGAGACACACCTCAGCTATAATGACAAATACAAACTCAAAGTGAAAGGGTGAAAAACAATACTTCAATCAAATGTCATCCAGAGAATAGCAGGGGTTGCCATACTTATATCTGACAAAACAGATGTCAGGATAAAAAAATAATGAGACAAAGATGGATATTTCATAATGATAAAGGGGAAAATACAACAAGGAGACAAGACACTTTATTAATATATATGCACCCAATTAGGAAGCACCAAAATTTACAAAGCAATAACTAACAGAACTAAAGGAAGAAACTGGCAAAAACACAATTATAGTAGGCCACCTAAATATCCCATTGACAGCCATTAACAGATCATCAAAACAGAAAACCAGTAAGGAAATAACAGCCTTAAATGATATATTACAAAAATTGAACATTATTGACAGTTACAGGACAACTTATTCTACAACAAAAAGCTACACATTCTTTACTAGTGCACATGGAACATTCTCAAGGGTAAACCACATGCTGGGACACAAAATTAGCCTCAGCAAATTTAAGAGAATAAAATCATACCAACTGTATTTTTTTTTAAGATTTATTTTTATTGTTTTTGACAGACAGAGAGAGAGAAGAGGGAGGGCCCCAAACAGTCTCCATAGTTGCACATCATTGGTTTTTCCACATGGTTTTATTCCACAGGTGGGTGTGGGGCTGCACAGGGCAGGAACTGGGCCGGGGTCTCACCCCGATGAGAACCAAACTGGGGGCACTCCCCAGTTCAGCATATGGGTCCACACAGGCCGGGGACGGGATTCAATCCTCAGTCCCCAGGGCTGCAAAGTGAGCGCTTAACCCACTGAGCAATCCCGGCTTTCCCCGAAATGTATTCTCTTAACACAAAGTTTTGAAATTGGAGATCAACAACAACAACAACAACAAAAATAGATTAACATAGCCATATTACCCAATGCAATACAGAGATTTAATTTAATTCCCTTCAAAATCCCAAGGACATTCTTTCAATAAATAAATAAAAAGAAACAAAACAAAACAAAACACCACCACCATCAACAACAGCAAAACATCAGAATAGTATGAAATCACAAAAGACCCCAAAATACCAAAACAATCCCACAAAAAAAACCCCAAAAAATAAAATAAAATAAAACAAAAATAAGGCTGCAGGCATCAAACTCCTCAACTTCAATTTATACTACCAATTGTTAATCATCAAAACAGCATGATATTGGCAGGAAAAAAGATACAAAGACTAATAGAATAAAATTGAAACCCCAAATATTGTAGAATTGTACACCTGGAACCTATATAATTTTACTAACCAATGTCACCCCAATAAATTTAATATAAAAAATTGTTATAAACATGGAAGCAACAAAGAAACAAAACCTCATGGACATAGTCAACAGTTTAGTTGTTAACTAAGGGTAAGAGGAGAGAGGTATGGGAGAGGTGAGACTGGGAGCTAAATACCGGTATATGGTGATGGAAAGAAAGCTGACTCTGGTTGGTGAAAACATATTGTAACATATAGATGAAATACTAAAGAATTGTTCACCTGGGACCTATGTAATTTTTACTGACCAATGTCACCCCAATAAATATAACAATAAAAAATTTGGAAAACCCAGAAATGAACCCGCATATACATATACAGATAATTTTCATCAAAGGAGTCAAAAATATAGAATGAAGAAAAGAAAGTCTCTCCAATAAATGGTTTGGGGAAAATCAGAAAGCCACATGCAAGAGAATGAATCTGGACTGATATCTGTCACCATATACCAAAATAAATTCAAACTGGATCAAAGACCTGCACATAATACCTGAAACAATAAAGTGCATACAAGAAAACATTGTTATTAATCTTATCAACCTTTAGTTCAGGGAAGAATTTATGAATTTGACATCAAAGGCAAGGGAAGTAAAAACAAAAATAAATGAATTAGACTATATTAAACTAAAAAGCTTCTGCCCAGCAAAAGAAACCATCAAGAAAGCAGAGAGGCAACCAATCAATTGAGAGAAAATATTTGCAAGCAATGCCTCTGATAAGGAGCTAGTATCTAAAATATATAAAGAACTCATACAACTCAACAACAACAAACAAACAAACAATCCAATTGAAAAATGGGCAGAAGACCTAAACAGACACTTCACCCATGGAGACATACAAATGGCCCACAGACATATGAAAAAACGTTCAACTTCACTAGCTATTAGGGAAAGGCAAATCAAAACCACAATGAGATACCACCTCACATTGCTAGAGTGGCTATAATCAACAAAACAAGGAACAAGTACTGGAGAGGTTGTGGAGAAAAAGGAACCCTTATACACTGCTGGTAGAAATACAAATTGATACAACCGCTATGGAGAACAGTACGGAGATTCCTCAGAAAATTGGGAGTAGAGCTACACTATGACCCGGCATTCTCTCTTGTGGATATCTACCCAAGAACTTGAAAAACCTTAGTCTGTAAAAACATATGTACCCCAATCTTCATTGCAGCGCTATTCATGGTGGCCAAGTCATGGAAACAATCAAAGTGCCCCTTGATAGATGACTGGATAAAAAAGCTGTGGTACATATATAAAATGGAATCTTACACAGCTATAAGAAAAGATGAAATACTTCCATTTACAACAACATGGATAGAATTTGAGATCATCACACTAAGCAAAATAAGTCACACAGGAAAAGTCAAGAATCATATGACCTCACTCATATGTAGGATATAAAACTGAAAGCAACAAAATAAACAAAAACTCATGGACAGAGACAATGGTTTAGTGGTTACCAGAGAATAAGTGTGGCAGAGCGTTGTGGGGGAGGGAGGGGGAGTCAAAAATATGATGATAGAAGGAGAACTGACTCTAGGTGGTGAGCACACAATACAACACATAGGTGTTGTATTATAGGATTGTACACCTGAAACCTATATAATTTTTCTTACCAATGTTGCCCCAATAAATTTAATAAAAAAGAAACCAAAAAAAAAGTGAAAATTAAAATGGGAAATCCAGTCTTCCACCTCGTTTTTTCCCTTTACTCATTAGTTAATTAATTATTTAAGCAAGTAGTCTTTTAAAAACCAATAATGTACCAAGCATGGTGTAAAGTCCTAAGGATAAAATAATAATTAAACAGATTTGATCCCTGTACCCATTGAGCTTATAGTTTATTAGGAGCCTGCCTCATAATATTGACTAAAACCTAAATTTAGCTAGATAACATTCTGGCATCCAGAATTGTCTGACAACACTGAGCACTCAAACCGAAAATAAATTTTTATTTATTATTTTTTAAAATATATATTTTTATTTATTTTTGACAGAGAGAGAGAGAGACAGAGAGAGAACTGAACCAGGGGGAGCTCCCAGTTCAGCACATGGTTCCCCACAGGCTGGGGCCGGGATTCGAGATTCGATCCTCAGTCCCCAGCACTGCAAAGTGAGCGCTTAACCCAGTGAGCGCTTAACCCACTGAGCCATCCCGGCTTCCCCTATTTATTATTTTTATTTAAAAATTTTTCAATTATAATTTACATATAAAAATAAAGTTCTAGACTTAGAGTTTGTTTGGTAAATATAAAATCAGAGCCACAAAATGAATGTGCTAAAGAAAAAACAAAAAACAAAAAATGAAAAACAGAAATGGCTGTGAGTTAGCTCCCCTTGTAATAAAGATATTTATTTGTATGAATATAGTTTAGTCAGGAGCCTGAAATTAGCACATGTTATTTTACTTCCCTTGATTATGTCCTTGTGTTTAAAGTTACACCATTATGTTCTAAAATTTACCCTACATGGCTGCTGTTGGTATCAGCAGATGTAATTTATCTCAAAGTATTTTAACAGTACAGTCAGGTACAACATAAGATATCATTGTCATTACTGTAAGAAGACAAATATAATTCAACATAAAGTGATAAATGTAATGCTCTTTATATTTACAACCTATTCACCAATGTGTAAAAACAAAGCTTATTTTTTTTGTAGTTATTTTGCTTTTATACATTCTAGACTATTAAATCTCATGAGAATTTCATGAGATAGATTGCTGACAGAAAGGTTGAGCCTCCAGGATCTCCTGCCTTCACTTTTACAAATGTGTAAACTTATATCCAGATGTGTTTAGTCAGCCACTAGAGATCCCATGGTAAAAGAAAAAGTGTGGATGTGACTTATCAGAAGTCACAAGCATACACTGTAATAAAGCTAGTATCATAAAAATCGTAGCAAAACTCATATGGCTATGCTACATACAGATAATGAATAAGCAAATAGCTTGGGAGACACAAACAAAATTCTGAAGATATGTTAAACATATAGTAATTTAGAAACTTGTAACATATGTTAAAGATTGAATAAATGCAATAAATGATGAAAAATCAACAGCCTACTGAGGAATACAAAATGATGAAAAGTCCAAGTTATAGTCATAACAAATAGCTGTGAGCTATGTTATTTTCCTATATCAATCCTCCAGTGGTGAGTATAGTCCCATTCTGGACCTTCTAAAAAATGCAGATAATCCAGACAATGCAGACTACTCATGACTATTTAGTAATTGCATTGTCAAGCTACAATTATGGCTAGACAAATATTACCCTGTGTCTGATAGAAAAAGTGTGTATCATTAGCCTGGGGCCCCTTCTGTCTGTGGTCCTACTTACTTGAATTTTGACTCTGGCTCATAACCATGCTATCAGCAGGAAAGATGTTTGCAACAGAGAGAGAGAGAGAGAGAGAGACCAGACTATTACCTAACCCAAGATTTAGGTGGTATGGTCTAAATTGTGTGGTTTGTATATCTTAATTTAGTCCATGTGACTTTCTGTTTAGTGTCCTCTAGGAGAGCTCACATGGAGATCACTCTTGACTTCAACCAGGATTTATCTCAAAAATGCTCATGTATTTTCAGGTGGTAAAACCACCATTGACATACTCAAATGTTTCAGTGAACAGAAGAATGACATATTTATGTTTATAGCACATTAAGTTTTACAAAGAATTTTAGGGTATCTGCCATGTTTTACTTTCCTTTTTTGTGTGATTGAAGATAATGGAAATGGAAGCTAATGTAATGCTTTCCCCTTTGAGTAAGAGCTTCATGCATGGTAAGTTGAAGAAGAAAGAAAAGAGTACAACCCCAGAGTTACTTATAATGTTCTTTTGAGCTTACTCAACAATGTGGAATTCACAAAGTTTATTGACAGAATAAGAATAAAACTAATAGTATATTCATCTAGCTAATCCTAATTTTTTTATCTGATCCCGATTTTCTCCTTAAGATTTTATAGCTTATAAAATTTTGGATTCTTTTAAAAGTTATTTATCATAAAATCTTTGAATCTTAGTATAGTATAATATAATAGTATAATAAACCCCTCCATATATCTAAAACTTAGACTTAACAATTTTAATATTCCGCCCTATTTCTACATCTGTTTTAGACTGAAGCATTTTAAAATAAATCACAGAGTTCATGATATTTTATTCTAAATGCTTCAATTTACTTTTATTTTAATTTAATTTATTATTTTTAAAAATATATTTTAATTTATTTATTTTTGACAGAGAGAGAGAGAGAGAGAGAGCTGAACTGGAGGCACTCCCCAGTTCAGCATATGGTTCCGCACGGGCTGGGGCTGGGATTCGATCCTCGGTCCCCGGCGCTGCAAAGTGAGCACTTAACCCACTGAGCCATCCCGGCTTCCCCATAATTTATTATTTTTATTGTTAAATTTATTGGGGTGACATTGGTTGGTAACAATTAGATAGTTTCCAGATGTACAAATCTACATTACATCACCTATGTATTGCATTATGTGCTCACCACCAAGAATCAGCTCTCCTTCCATCACCATATATCTGGTGCCCACTCCCAGCTCCCCCACTCTCACTCTCCCTCCTGCCTCCTCCTTTTTGTTCAGATAACCACCAAACTACTGAGTGTGGTCCATGAGTTTTTGTTTCTTTGTTACGTCCAGTTTTATAATTCACCTATAAGTGAGGTCATATGTTTCCTGATTCTTTCAGTCTGATTTATTTTGCTTAATAAGATGGTTTCAAGGTCCATCCATGTTGTCACAAATGACTGTATTTCATCTTTTCTTATCGCTGAGTAGTATTCCATTGTGTAAATGTACCACAACTTCTTTATCCAGTCATCTATCAAAGGGCACTTTGGTTGTTTCTATGTTCTGGCCACTGTGAACAGTGCTGCAATGAACATGTGGGTACAGACATCTTTGCAGATTCAAGTTGTCAGGGTTTTGGGGTAGATACTCAGGAGAGGGATTGCTGGATCATACGGTAATTCCATTTCTAATTTTCGGAGGAATCTCCATACAGCCTTCCATAGTGGCTGTACCAGTTTACATTCCTACCAGCAGTGTATGAGGGTTCCTTTTTCCTCCACAGCCTCTCTAGCACTTGTTATCCCTTGTCTTGTTGATTAAAGCCATTCTAACAGGTATGAGATGGTATCTCAATGTGGTTTTTATTTGCATCTCCCTAATTGCTAGTAAAGTTGGGCATTTTTTCATATATCTGTTGGCCATTTGTATGCCTTCATGAGAGAAGTGTCTTTTTAGGTCTTCTGACCATTTTTTAATTGGATTGCTTGTTTTTTTGTTGTTGAGTTGTACAAATTCTTCGTATATTTTTAATATTAGTCCCTTATCAGAGGCATTGTTTGCAAATATTTTCTCCCAGTTGGTTGGTTGCCTCTTTGCTTTGTTGATGGTTTCCTTTGCAGTGCAGAAGCTTTTTAGCTTGGTAAGGTCCCATTCATTTATTTGTGCTTTTACTTCCCTTGCCATTGAGGTCAGATTCATAAAGTCCTCCCTGAATCCCAGGTCTATAAGTTTAGTGCCAATATTTTCTTCTATGCAATTTATTGTTTCTTTTCTTATTTGAAGGTCTTTAATCCATTTTGAGTAAATTTTGGTATATGGTGAGAGATCATAGTTCACATTCAGCCATTTGCATGTGGTTTTCCCATTTTCCTAGCACCGTTTATTGAAAAGGCTTTCTTTTCCCCATTGTATATTTTTCTCTCCTTTGTCGAAAATAATATGTCCATATATTTGTGGGTTTACTTCTGGGTTTTCAATTCTGTTTCATTGTTCTGTGTATCTGCTTTTTTTTTTTTTTTTTTTTTTCCAATACCAAGCTGTTTTGGTTACTGAGGCTTTGAAGTACAAATTAAAGTCAGGAAGTGAGATGCCCCCAGCTTTATCCTTCTTTCTTAGGATAGCTTTTGTGATTCGTGGTCTTTTGTGGTTCCATACAAATTTGATGATTTTTTAAAAATCTATTTCTTGAAAGAATGACTGTGGGATTTTGATGGGAATGACATTGAATCTGTATATTGCTTTGGGGAGTATGGCCATTTTAACTATGTTGATTCTTCCAATCCATGAACACAGAATATCATTCCATTTCTTTGTGTTTTCTTTAATTTCTTTTAACAGTGTTTTATAGTTTTTGGTGTATAAGTCCTTCATGATCTTTGTTAGATTTATTCCTAGGTATTTCATTTTTCTGTTTGCAATGGCAAAGGGAATAGATCTTCTCATCTCTCTTTTTGAAGTTTCATTGTTGGCATATGAAATTGCAGTTGATTTTTGGACATTAATTTTGTATACTGCAACTTTAATGTGTTTGTCTATTATTTGTAATAGATTTCTGATAGAGTCTTTAGAGTTTTCTATATAAAGGATCATGTCATATGCGTAGAGTGACAGTTTAACTTCTCTCCCAAATCAAATACCTTTTATACCTTTCTCTTGCCTGACTGCTCTGGCTAGAACATCCAGAACTATGCTCAATAGCAGTGGTGACAGGTGTCATCCCTGTCTTGTTCCTGATTTTAGGAAAATAGGCTTCAGCTTTTCCCCATTCGTTATAATATCTGCTCAGGGTTTGTCATATATGGCCTTTATTATGTTGAGGTACTTTCCTTCAATTCCCATTTTACTCATTGTTTTTTATCGTAAATGGGTGTTATATCTTGATGAATGCTTTTTCTATATCAATTGAGATAATCATGTGGTTTTTATCCTTTGTTTGGTTTATGTGCTGGATTACATTGATTAATTTACATACGTTGAACCATCCTTGTGCCCCTGGGATGAATCCCACTTTGTCATGATGAATAATCTTTTTAATGCAATGTTGTATTCTATTAGCTAAAATTTTATTTAGGATTTTTGCATCAGTGTTTATCAGAGAGATTGGCCTATAGTTATCCTTTTTGGTATTGTCCTTCCCAGGTTTTGGTATTAGAAAGATATTAGCTTCATTGAATGAGTTGGGTAGTATTGCCTCCTCTTGAATTTTTTGGAGTAGTCTGAGGAAGATGGGCGTTAGTTCTTCTTTGAATGACTGGTAGAATTCATTGGTAAAGCCATCTGGTCCAGGCCTTTTGCCTTTGGGCAATTTTTGGATAATTGTTTCAAGTTCTGTACTGTTGATTGGTCTATTTAGGTTATCCAAATCTTCTTGATTCCATCTAGGTAAAGTATGTGTTTCTAGAAATTTGTTCTTTTCCTCTAGATTGTCAAATTTTGGTGGCATAGAGTCTTTCATAATAATTTCTTATGATTGTCTGTATTTCTGTAGTGTCAGTTGTGATCTTTCCCCTATTGTCCCAAATTCTGAAAATATGAGATTTCAATTTGCTTTTCTAAAGATGACATGCTCCTATATAAACACAATAACATTATCACACTTAACAAAATTAATTATTATTTTCTAGTGTCATCCAATACCTGGTCTATAGTCACATTTTTTTCTGGTTGTTCCCAAAATACCTTCTATAGATGGTTTGTTTAAACAAGGATTACACATTCTATTTATTAGTAAGCTATCTGAAGTCTTTTAATCTACAACAGCTGTCACACTCTCTTTGTCTATAACACTGACTTGTTAAAAAAATACCAGTCCAGTAATCTTTAGAGTGTCCCACCTTCTAAAAGTATGTGTTTTTTCATGATGATTTGATTAATTTGTTCTCCTATCCTCTGTATTTCATGAAAATCAGAAATGAGATCTGTAGGTCTCATTAATTTTGAGCTGAATATTTTCTTGGATGAATTCACCATATGTGTGAAATGGACTTTTTTATTGAATCACATCAGGAGGCACATAGGTCTGGTTCTAACCTTTATGTTTTCTGTTTATCAAAGATAATTGTTAATTTTTGAAATATTCATTTAATGTACTTTGGTCCCAGGCTGAAAAAAATAATGCCCATCAGTGAAATAAACTGTTAATTTGATAATAATCAAATTGCTTTTGGGGGAAGGTGGGATGGCTCAGTGGGATAAGCGTTCACTTTGCAGCCCCAGGGTCCGATGATCAAATCCTGGCCCTGGTCTGTGCGGATACATATGCTGAACTGGAGAATGCCCCCAGTTCGGTTCTTACCGGGGGTGAGACCCTGGCCCAGTTCCTGCCCTGTGCAGCCCCGAGCCCACCTGTGGAATGAAACTATGTGGAAAAACAGATGATGTGCAACTATGGAGATTGTTCTGGGCCCTCCCCCTTCTCACTATCTCTGTCTCTGTATCTCTCTCTCTCTGTCAAAAACAATAAAAAAATTGTTTTTGTCATTCACTGACCCAGCCAGTTAGTGGATATTAACCATATCACATAATCATAGGTGATATATATTGGTCTCTATTTGAGAATAACAACACTTTCTCAAATCAAATAGAATTGTTGGGGAAATAATTAAATACAAAGCTTTCATAGATAAAAATTTCTTCTACAATACAGTAAGTATATTCATTAAAAAACATGGCTTCCACCCTGTCTGGATTAGTATTTATATAATGACCATATACAAGGACTGTCTGGAAAAAATCCAACCATAAATACCTCTGTCTTTCATATTACATGGCTGGATACTTTCTAGACAGTCCTCATACAAGATTTTATTTGCTTTGTTTTCGCATGCAGTTTGCAAATCATAAAAAGTATTCCATAGATTGCTTGCCCTTGCTTACTAAAGTTAGTTAACAAGTTAAGTGCCCAGACTATTTTGCCTTGCTTACCGCTTGCGCCGTTATATCAGATTTCACCAAAATGCTGGCGACTGGAGATCTGTTTAGGTTGCAATAAGGCTGAATGTTTATATATAGAATATATTTACTGTGTGAATATTTATTATTTACCTCAATTTGTGCAATGTATTATTTTAGAAATGCTTTATATTCAGTCAGTTGTTTGCAATTATTGTTATAGTGCAGAAAAATATTTTTCTTTACCCGTGAACGTGAAAATGTCCCCTAAATGGGGAGAAATTATAGAAAAGAAAAACAAAAAAGAAATAACCATTTTATTTTATTTATTTATTTATTTAAATTAAGATTTTAACTATTTTTTTTAAATATATATATTTTTTTTATTTATTTTTGACAGGGCAAGAGAGAGAGATACAGAGACAGAGACAGAGAGAGAACTAAACTGGGGGAGCTCCCAGTTCAGCATATGGTTCCTCACGGGCGGGCGCCGGGACTTGATCCCCGGTCCCCGGGGCTGCGAAGTGAGCGCCGAACCCACTGAGACATCCTGGCTTCCCCGAAATAACCATTTTAAAATGGGAAGATAGGCGGGACATCTTACTTATTTAAAATTTATTAATAGAATATATATTTTTTTAATTTTATATCGTCATTTAACATACAATACCATGGCCTGCACGGAAAGTATACTGTCGGTCACTGGTGACTGACGCGGTCTGAACGGAAAGTTCAGTGTCAGTCACCTGTGATTGATATAGCACTTAACGTGTTAATAGATAAACTGTGAAAGTTTTCCATTTGTTACTTTTGGTGTATTATTTTAAAACATCTTTTACCAACAAATAAATTTGCTGTGCCAGCAAGCCAAAACTGAGAAGAAATATTGTTCTTCCCATTGCTCATACTCCTCAGTTTATTCTGGCCCTCAAATTAGTTTTTGGCTTCCTTGGATGATTAGTAAACTCTGAGTTGGTGGTCAGAATTTTAAACACAGATAATTTTGAATGATGATGCATCATAAAAAAGTTTCAGAGTGTTGCCAGACCACTGTCATATCTTTCTATAGAAATCACTCCTCCCCTTACCACACTCCTCTCCCTTCCTATGATTACTTGATTCACCTTGAGTGAACCAATGAGCTAGAAGTTACTGAGCTGAAGTTAGAACCATGTAAAGTCAAAGCCATGAGAGAATAAGAATCTTGGAGGAGAAAAAGCTGGTCTTCAAAGAGTAGAGACCTGAAGATTGGCAGGACCACAAAAGAGCCCTCAGAGAAAGAATCAATTCAGCTTTTCAAGGACAAAGACTGACAGAGAAGAGTCATTCTGTCACAAATTCTCAGTTCTTTGTAGCAGTTCCCATGAGATCTAGCAGTTTTTTTTATCTCCTTAATGTTTATATATATTTGCAATGTTACAACCCCTTTGGTTTAATCTGAACAATGGTAAGTTTTTTCTGTTGCTTCCAACCAAAGAGGCTTGAAATATAATATAGTAGATATCACCTCTTGGCTTTCTAATCTAGAAAATGACAGCCAAAGAAAAGACCACTTTTTTTCTTTGTAGACCTACTTTATTATGCCTGATTTTTTTTTAGCTTTGAATAGGAAAAGTTGTATCTTCAGAATCTTTCTTTTTTCATAATAAGAATCACTATATTTCTCCAGAGAATTTGATTTAACTTTAAATTTATGGTTACTATGAGTTGTAAAGGTGATCAAGCTTACCTTTTTCATTTTTATGACTAGAAATATTAAAAATAAAATTGAAACCCACACAGAGCAAAAATTTAGGAGCTTGTAATATGTGATTTTTCCACTAAGTTCATTTCTGGATCCATTTTCCAAAATTATCTTTGCTCTTTCTTTTCCTCTTATTCTTCTCACCTATGTCTATCTTATATAATGTTGTCTTATTTTATAAACATTTAAAATAAATATAAATTATTGAATTAATATTTTAATCAATGAGACTAGCACACATGTGTATGCACCAAAGACATTCCATAAATATTTGTTGGTTCTTCTTTCACTTAAGGACAAAAAATTTTTTCTGGATGCAACAAGCAGTGGCTACCTAACGGAGACTCTTTGGGGCCTTAAGTAAAAGTTTCTGCCCAAAAGATTTATTGTCATTATCTATGTCTCTACATATTTCTATCTAGTTTTCTATCTATCTATCTATCTATCTATCTATCTATCTATCTATCTATCATCTATCTATCTATCTATCTATCTATCATCTACCATCAGTCAAGCTTTCTAGTTATCTAGATATCTAGCTATGAAGCTATTTCTATCTTTCATGTAGATACAGCTTTCAAAAATTTTAAATATTCAATGCATTAATTTTGATACATTTTAAATATTGTATACAAATGTAATGGTTTATATTTTTTCTGCTTCCTGTTCATGAAACACTTTTATTCAAATGCTTTCTATGCATCTTCAAAGATCACGTATTAACATTACTGTTGCCATCTCTAGAACCTTCTTTGAAACTTCATATTATGGAAGTTTTCCAGCATGTGCAAAAACGAAGCATATAATTTTTTATATACCCATTGCCTGGCTTGAAAAATTATTGATATATTGATAATTTTATTTCATCTACATCACTACTTATTTCCCTTCCTGAAATTAAAACCCTATACAGGGGTGGCAAACCTTTTGGTGATTGAGTGCCATAGTTTATGAGATAAGAGTATACTCACTCGACTCGCGTGCCAACCCATCAAGTGAGATAGAGGTATCGATTATTTTTATGTCTATAAGAGGCATAGGATGTTTTTATAACAAAAAACAATAATTCCGCATGCCGAAATAATTGTTCCACATGCCACTTTGGGCATGCGTGCCATAGGTTCGCCACCCCCACCCTATAAAATCCAATTTGAATTGGATAAACTTATAATATATTTTATCTTTAAAATATTAGATCAAGCCACATCAAATGCTGATATTCTACCATTTTTTAATTTATTAAAAATGCAATTTTGTGTGGTTCGAAACAATATGGTTCACATTATTCCTCTTTTTGTTCAATAAGGCCAGAAAACTATATCTAATCTAATAGCAATAACTTTTTCTGCTAGCCAAATTTTGGTCTCTAAATACCACTTATCAATAACAAGAACATAGATTCTTTGGGAAAATGGCTAATTTTAGCTCTGGGGTAGGAAATGTGTAAGATAAGCTTAAAATTGCTGCCATACCATAAAGCAAGGATGTTGACAGAGGCTATTGAGATTGGGTCAAAAGGTCTCAGGAGCCAATTTGCTGTCTTTGATGATTCTTACACACAAATTAGGGGCATTTCCTTTTCACATTTTCAGAGCTAAGGCAGGTTGAGGGATTTGACTTGAACTAGTTAATCAATAACAGCCTTTGTTGCTGATTTTTCTTTCTTATTTTTCAGAATAGAACTTTCTCTAGAGAATTGGTGAATGACATTTTGTTGCTGAACTTTGTCTCAGAACAATCAGCACTTAACTCCAGAGAAGGTCAATGGGTTAGAAGAAGACTGCAATCTACATTCCTAGTCAACATAAAAAACATGTCTATATGACTATAAATGTGTTTAACTTTGGAGTTACCTATATAAAGAGATAAAGGTCCTTCAATTTAGGAAAAACTAAAACAAAACTGGATTGGGATCATTATCATAAATGACTGTCAAATGCCTCAGGACACAGGGAAGTTATTTGCAATTCTAGTAGTTACTGTAAGGGGAATTTAACAAATCCTCCTAAGACACTATCAAGTGCTTCAAAGGGAATTTAATAATTGTTTGCCTCTGGTAAGTCTGACTTTGATTGAAAATATCAATAAAAATATTAGAAATGTGTGTAGCTGCTCCTACTACACTGGGTTCCTTAGCCTTTGTCCTTTGTTTATCAGAGGACCAAGTAAAACAAACAAACAAACAAAGGTAAGAATTAATCCTGAATTTCTCCTTGGCTTGGCAACTTCTTTCTGCATACAGATTCAGAAAACTAGGTAAGGTTATCTGAAGCCCTTATCCATTCTTGCTTAAGGGGTGTTTTCTACATTGGACATGGGACATGTTCTTTAGACATGAGAATAAATGAGCAATGAAGGCTTTTGTAATGCAGAATGCTTTCCACCAGGGAAGGTGGAAATTGTCATGATGAGAAATGTAGATAGAACTAGATTAAACTGGGAATAAATTTCTTTTAATGGCAGAACTACAAACTGAATTTTTTTTCCAGATAAATCTTTGATTACTTTAGATTTTTTGCTATATTTTACTCTCTGTATAGTCAACTCTATTAATTCTGCCTTCTAAGTATTTTTGCTACATTATTTTCTTCATTCCTGATCCTACCCAGAAAGTTCTTATCACTCACCTGGCCTATCCCTATAGCCTCCTGATTCTAGGCTTTTCCATTTCTTCCATTCCAATGCCCCTCCACACTCTTACCATTTTCTTCTTGAAAAACAAATTTGATCATGTCATTCCATTGCTCCAGTGGTAAATCAGTATGGCTCAAACCTCTAAATTTGCCATTAAAGACCTCCCTACAATTTCCATGCCTAACATTCCCAACTTTATCTCCTTCCATACCCTTTCCCCCAGTCTTTCATTTCCAACCATAACCCCTCTGGAAATCTTTCCTAACTCCAGTGACTATTAGTGCTTAAATAAGTATGAGAAAAGACAAGAACATTTCATATTTTATTATAACTGCACACCCTCAGGATTATTCTATAAGACTAAGACCTATAAGAAACTTTAATAATATAAATATATCAGGTTATTATAAGTGAATGCCATACACATTCAAGATACAACAGAATAGCTTTTATTTTTACACTTTCTGAAAATTCTTGCCTCAAAATAATTGTTCTAGCTCTTCCCTCCCTTAAGTATTTCTCCTCACTCTCTAACTTTCTTTCAAAGTTTCATTCTTCAAGGCTAAATTCTAATTTCATTTATTCTAAGATTATGAGAAAAATTAGTACTGTCAATCTTAATAGCCCCTTATTACTTCACTTGCACCAATCTTCCATAGTGCATTGTTTTAGTTTTCTGCATTTTGTAATTCATCTGCATATTATGTGGAGAATGTTTAGAAAACATTTTTTTATCTTGTATTTTCCACATTACCTATCACAATGTTTTATACATTGCAGATAAAAATAAATGTGAAGAATTGAATTGACTGCTTTGAATGGAAAATAGGAGAGAACCTCTCTTTATATATATGTATGTATGTATGTATATGTGTGTGTGTGTGTGTGTGTGTGTGTGTGTGTGTGTGTGTGTGTATGTCTTACATCATCAATTTCTTTCCAAGCCCACTTTCTATGTTGATTCTATAGTAAGTGACTCTTGATAGGAAATCTTTTTCTGTCTTTGGATGACTATCTCAAGTTACCTCTTTAATTTTAATAACTGTAAAATATGAGGCACCGATTAATCTCGTAAGTTAGCCATCCTGTTCTTAAAATTGCTATGTAGGATCAAAAATAGCTGAGAACTAGAAAGTGGTTGCTATGCAGGAATTCATCATTGATGTCTAGAGCCACACTGCATGGTCATTAACACATGGACTTTGGGATTAGACAGTTGTTGAGTTTTGGCCCTCCCCTTACTATCTGAATAACCTGGATAAAATTCTTCACCCTCTGTTGAAGGTTAGTTTTATTAGGAATAAATAGAGTTTAGGGTAAAGGATGTTTATTTAGAAGTTTGGTGCTGTTGTCTGTGGAAGGAATGAGCAAAAGTAGAAGTGTAGTTGCAGTGTAAACCTAAAACAGCTTTCACCGATCCCTTGAGAACCTCGAACTAGAATGGTTCTACAGGGTTGACTCAAGTGGATCAAAATATCAGGCCTTTAGGTATCCACATAATCATTGGAATTGGGTAAATATTTAACAACTGGCTCTCTTGGGGGAACAAATGACTAATATGTAGTGCTGGCTGATTTTCATAATGTAAATATACACATCCATGTTTATTTCGAACTACCAACATTATGTTACTGTGTATGGTATTTGGAAGAGATATATACAGTGAACTCTAGCAGTACATGTAGGCTCCAGTACATACCAAAGGGGAATGACCTTGGATAAAGGTTTATTTATGAAGTCCAAAAAATATAAATAAGAGAGTACATGCCACTTCCTGTCTGAATTTCAGGCTTTCTACATCTTCTCTCCTATAGGAAAGATCAAGTTTAATTCTTCCATAGGCCTAACATTTCCTACAAGGGCCTGATCAAGTGTTTTCTTCAAGGTCACCTAAAATACAGATTATCTATTTCTTGCCAAAGAGGTGAGGCTTAGGAAAGTGTAGGACTTAAAACTGTTTGTTCCTATGGACACATTCAAAAACTTGGTGATTGCCTGAGGGAAGGGGAGGAGGGGGGAGGGAGAGAGGGAGGGGAAGTTGGAGAAGGCACCAGCATTATGGACACACTCAATGGTTTGGTGTTTACCTGAAGAGGAGGGAGGAGTGGTGAGGGAGAGTTGTGGG
>PVKE010034197.1:0-17511 GCA_004027555.1 Craseonycteris thonglongyai | reverse complement strand
CAGTCTCCATAGTTGCACATCATTGGTTTTTCCACATAGTTTCATTCCACAGGTGGGCTTGGGGCTGCACAGGGCAGGAACTGGGCCAGGGTCTCATCCCGGTGAGAACCGAACTGGGAGTACTCCCCAGTTCAGCATGTGGGTCCACACGAGCCGGGTCCGGGATTCGATTCTCAGTCCCTGGGGCTGCAAAGTGAGTGCTTAACCCACTGAGCCATCCTGGCTTTCTCAACTTTGATTATTCTTAAGCATAGGTTCCTAGGAATGAATCAAGTAATGTAGCAATTGTTAAGCCTCTGGACCCTTGTTGCCAAGTTGTATTCCAGAAATGTACCAAATTATATTTTTGCTACCAGAGTGCCCATCTTGCTCTACAATACTAACATTATTATTAAAACAAACACAAAAAAACCCTTGTTAATTTGGCATTTACAATGTTATATTTTATTGTTTTAGTATTTTATTTATTTACTAGCTATTCTTATTTCATCTTTATTGGCTTGTCTGTGTCCTATGGCTTTTTATCTATTATGGTCTTAATGATTTTTACTATCAAATTTTATGTGTACTTTATATATTAAGGATATTGATTTGTCATATCTGTTATATATGTGACAAATGCTTTCACCAGTTTGTGGTTTGACTTTTAGGTTCTTTTTAAACCAACTTTATTGTGGTATAATTTACATACAACAGAATACCATAGCTAGTTATATAATTCTATGAGTTTTGACAAGTACCCATGTATTCACAGCCACATAGAATAGTTCTGTTAGCCCAGAAACTTCCCTTGTGTTTCTTTGTAGTCCACTGCATCTCTGGCCCCAGGCAACTATTGATCAGCTTTTTGTCACTACAGATTAGTTTTACTGGTTCTAAAATTTCATATAAATAGAATCATACAGTATGCATGTACTCTTCTGAATTTAGCTTCTTTTACTCAGCCTTTTCATTTTAAAAACATTTCTCCATGTTATTGTGTATAGTAGTGATTTGTTTCCTTTCATTGCTGAGAGTATTCCATTATATGCATATATAACAATTTTTTTTATCTATTCAACTGATGGACTTTTGGATTGTTTCCAGTTTTGGGTATTATTATAGGAACTAAGCTGCTATGAGCATCTGTGTATAAGCTTTTTGTGGTCATAATCCCTACCCCCCTTCTCTTGGGTAAATGCTTAGAAAGGAAACTGCTTGGTCATATAGCAAGCACATGTCACTTTATAAGCAACTGCTGTACTCTTCCAAAGTGGTTGCACCATTTTACTGTATTCTCATCAGCAGTGTATGAGCATTTTGGTTGCTATACATCTTCATCAACACTTAACATTAGCAATCTTTTAAATTTAGCCATTCAATGAGTGCAACAACTTGTCTTTGTTTGCATTTTTTTGATGACTAATGATACTCAGCATATTTTAATGTGTTTATTGACTATTGGCTCTTTTGTGAAGAGTCAATTAAAAAAGAAGAGCCCATTTAAAAAATACTGGATTGGCTGTGTTCTCATTCCTGAGTTGCTAGGGTTTTTTATGTATTCTGGGTATAGGTCTTTTGTTACATATATGTAATATGAACACTTGTTCTCAGCTTGTGTTTTGCCCATTTATCTTAATAGTGTCTTTATTTTTCATTGTGGTAAAATATATATAACATAAAAGATGCAATTTAAATCATGTGTAGTGTAGAATCAGCAGCATCAATTATACTCACACTGTTGTTAATCTGTCTTATCTTTGTCTTTTGAAGAGCAAAAGTTTTTAATTTTGACGAAGTCCAAGTTACTCTTTTCCTTTTGTGGTTCTTGCTTTTTGTGACCTAAGAATCTCTGCCTACACCAAGGTCATGAAGCTTTCCCCTCGTGGTTTTTTTTTGAATTTTTATAATTTTGGCATTTACTTTACTTCTATGATCCATTTGGAGTATTTTTTATTATGTGAGGTCAAGTTTGAAGTTTATTTATTTATTTTTAATACTGATATCCGTTAAAATAAGTAAAAATAAGTAGAAGTTAACTATTATTTCTTTTTGTTATCCTCTGATTTATTCCATTACTATTTAGCTTAGAAATTCAATTTACCCATTGAGCTATCAGATAGATATTCACCTGTATAATATATTAGATTTTAAAAAAGATTTTAATTAAAATATAACTAACATACAATATTGTTAAATTTATTGGGGTGACGTTGGTTGGTAACAATTAGATAGTTTCCAGATGTACAAATTTACATTACATCACCTATGTATTGCATATGTGCCCACCACCTAGAATCAGCTCTCCTTCCCTCACCATCTATCTGGTGCCCACTCCTACCCCCCCACCCCAAGATTCCCTCCCTGCTCCTCCCCTTCCCTCAGATAATCACCAAACTATAGAGTGTGTCCATAAGTCTTGGTTTCTTTCAGTTCTTTTTTTTTCTTTAAAAAAAAAATTTTTTTTTTAAAGATTTATTTTGATTGTTTTTTGACAGAGAGAGAGAGAGATACAGAGAGAGAAAGATACAGAGACAGAGACAGAGAGAAGGGGGAGGGCTCAGAACAGTCTTCATAGTTGCACATCATCGGTTTTTCCACATAATTTCATTCCACAGGTGGGCGGGGCTGCACAGGGCAGGAACTGGGCCAGGGTCTTACCCCGGTTCAGCACATGGGTTCACACAGGTTGGGGCTGGGATTTGATCCTCGTCCCCTGGGGCTGCAAAGTGAGTGCTTAACTCACTGAGCCATCCCGGCTTCCCCTACTTTCAGTTCTATAATCCACCAATAAGTGAGGTCATATGTTTCCTGATTCTTTCAGTCTGACTTATTTTGCGTAATAAGATGCTTTCAAGGTCCATCCATATTGTCACAAATGACTGTATTTCATCTTTTCTTATTGCTGAGTGTAAATGTACCACAACGTCTTTATGAAGTCATCTATCAAAGGGCATTTTGGTTGTTTCCGTGTCCTGGCCACTGTGATCAGTGCTGCAGTGAACATGCGGGTACAGACAAAAGATTTATTTTATTGTTTTTAACAGAGAGAGAGAGATGAAGAGAAGGGGGAGGGCCCAGAGCAGTCTCCATAGTTATACATCATCAGTTTTTGACATGGTTTTGTTCCACACAGGTGGGTGGGGGGCTGTGCAGGGCAGATACTGGGATGGGGGCCTCCCACATAGGAGACACACCCCTTCGAGCCAGGGGCTAGGGCTGGGATTCGATTCTTGGTTCCTGGGGCTGCAAAGCGAGTGCTTAACTTGCTGAGCCATCCCGGCCTCCCTGTTTGTTGATTTATTGATGATGGCCATTTTGACAGTTGTGAGATAATATCTCATTGTGGTTTTAATTTGAATTTTTCTAATAATTAGTGATGTTGAGCCATCTGTATGTCCTCTTTGGAGAAATGTGTTTTCAGGTCCTCTGCCCATTTTTTATTGGATTGTTAGTTTTTTTGGTGTTAAGTTGCATGAATTCTTTATAAATGTTAGATATTAATTCTTTATTAGATATATCATTGGCGAATGAATATCTTTTCCCATTCAGTAGGTTGTCTTTGTGTTTTGTTGATGGTTTTTTTTGCTGTGTAAAAACTTTTTAGTTTGGTGTAGTCTCACCTGTTTATTTTTTCTTTTGTTTTCCTTGCCTGAGTTGACATACCAGAAAAAATATTTCTCAGAGCAATGCCAGAGAGTTTACTGCAAAGTTTTCTCCTTTGAGTCTTATGGTCTAGGGTCTTACATTTAAGTCTTTAATACAGTTTGAGTTTATTCTTGTACATGGTATAAGAAGGTGGTCTAGTTCTTTTTTTGCATGTATCTGTCCAGTTTTTCTAACACCATTTATTGAATAGACTGTCTTTATCCCATCTTTTGCTTTTGACTCCTTTGTCACAGATTAATTGATCATATGGGTGTGGATTTATTTCTGGGCTCTCTATTTTGTTCCATTGATCTATGTGTTTGATTTTGTGCCAGTACCATGCTACTATCACATATTATGATACCTCTAACTTAATTCCTCTGTCTGAAGATTACTGTGGCTATTTGGAGTTTTTCATGGTTCCATATAAATTTTAGGATTATTTGTTCAAGTTCTGTAAAAGATGCCATTGGTATTTTGATAAGGATTGCATTGAATCTATAGATTGCTTTGGATAATATGGACTTTTTAATGATGCTAATCTTCCTATCCATGAGAATGGTATATACTTCCATTTATTTGGAGTTTCTTCAATTTCTTCAGTGTCTTACAGCATCCTGAGTATACATCTTTTGTATGTTTGGTTAAATGTATTCCTAGGTATTTGTGTTTATTTATTTTTTGATGTAATTATAAATGTGGTGTTATTTTCTTAATTTCTCTTTATGATAATTTGTTATTGGTGTATAGAAATGCAACTGACTTATGAATATTAGTTTTGTATCCTGGTACTTTATCAGTTCTAATAATATTTTGGTGGAATTTTTAGGATTCTCACTATATAGTGTCATATCATTTGCAAATAATGAATTTGACTTCTTTCTTTTCAATCTGGATTCCTTTTATTTCTTTTTTTTGTGTGATTGCTGTTACTAGGACTTGCGATACTATGTTGAGTAAACGTGGTGAAAGTAGACATCCTTGTCTTATTCCTGATCTTAAGCAAAATGCTTTAAGCTTTTCACTGTTGAGTATGATGTTAGCTGAGAGTTTTTATCATAAATGGATGCTGGATTTTGTCAAATGCTTTTTCTGCATCTATTGATATGATCACATAATTTTTATTCATTTTGTTTATGTGGTATATGATGCTACTTGATTTGCAGATACTGAACTAACCTTGCATCCCCATAAAAAATCCCACTTGATTATGGTGTATAATCTTTTAAATGTTTTGCTAAATTTGGTTTGCTAATATTGTTGAGGATTTTTGCATCTATGTTCATCAGGGATACTAGCTTATAATTCTTTTTTTGTAAGTCTTTGTCTGGTTTTTGAATCAGGATAATAGTAACCTCATAAAATGAGCTTGGGAACCTTTCCTCCTCTTGAATTTTCTGAAATTGTTTGAGAAGGATAGGTGTTAATTCCTCTTTGAATGTTTGGTAAAATTTACCTGTGAAGCCATTTGGTGTAGGACATTTGCTTGCTGAGAGGTTTTTGATTACATATTGGTTCAGTAAATTGGTCTGGGGAAGCCGGGATGGCTCAGTGGGTTAAGCGCTCGCTTTGCAGTGCCGGGGACCGGGGATCGAATCCCGGCCCTGGCCCGTGCAGACCCATGTGCTGAACTGGGGAGTGCCTCCAGTTCAGTTCTCTCTCTGTCTCTGTATCTCTCTCTCTCTCTGTCAAAAAAAAAATAAAAAAAATAAAAATAAATAAATTGGTTTGTTCATATTTTCTATTTCTACTTGATTTAGTTCTGGGAAATTGTATATTTCTAGGAATTTCTTCATTTCACATTTCATTCAGATTTTCCAGTATGCTGACATATAATTGTTCATAGTATTTTCTTATAATCCTTTCTATTTCTGTGGTATCTATTGTCATTTCTCTTTCATTTCTAATTTTATTTATTTGGTTCTTCTCTTTTTCACTTGATGAATCTGGTTAAAGGTTTATCAATTTTGGTTATCTGTTCAAAGAACCAGCTCTTGGTTTCATTGATTTTTTTTTTTTTTAGACTACTTTATTTATTTCTGTTGTGATCTTTAATATTTCCTTCATTCTACTCAATTTGGGCTTTGGTGTTCTTTTTTTAGTATGTTTGAAGTGTTTGGTTAGAATATTTATGTGAGATTTTTTTTATTTCTTTGAGGTTGGGCAATTTTTTCTTGGGACTGCTTTCACTGTGTCCTGTAGATTTTCATCATTGTGTGTGTGTTTTCATTTGTCTCAAGGTATCTTTTGTTTTCTTCCTTGATCTCATTGTTAACCCATTCACTGTTGAATAGCACATTATTTAACTTCCATGTGTTTGTGTATTTTTCAGTTTTTTTTGTGATTGATTTCTAGTTTTATACCATGTGGTCAGAAAAGATGCTTGGTATGATTTCAATGTACTTAAACATTTTTTGAGACTTGTTTTATGGCCTAACATGTGGTCTGTCTTGGAAAATATTCCACGTGCACTTGAAAAGAATGTATGTTCTGCTGCTTTGGGGTGAAATGCTTTAAAAATATTAATTAAATCCATCTGGTCTAGTGTATTATTTAGGCCACTGTTTCTTTGTTGATTTTCTGTCTGGAAGATCTATCCATTTATGTCAATGGGATTTTAAAGTTTCCTACTATGCTTGTATTACTATCAATTTCTCCCTTCATGTCATTTAATATTTGCTTTTTGTATTTCAGTGCTCCTATGTTGGGTGCATAAATGTTTACAAGGGTTATGTCTCCTTTTGTTGGATTTATCCTTTTATCTTTATGAAATGTCCTTCCTTGTCTCTTATTAAAGCCTTTGTTTTAAAGCTATTTTGTCTGATATAAGTATTGATACCCCAACTTTAAAAATTTCCATTTTCACGAAATCTCTTTTTCTATCTCTACTTTCAGTCTGTGTGTGTCTTTTAATGTGAAGTGGGTCTCTTGTAGGTAGCATATGTAAGGGTCTTATCAATTCAGCTACCCTGCTACTTTTGATTGGAGCTTTTAATCAATTTACATTTAAAGTGCTTATTGATAGGTATGTAGTTTATTGGCTCTTTACTATTCATATTTATGGTTTTTTTCCTCCTTTTTAAAAAAGTCCTTTTAACATTTCTTGTGATACTGGTTTGATTGCCATAAATTCCTTTAGCTGTTCCTTGTCTGGGAAGCTCTTTATCGCTCCTTTGATTCTAAATTATAGCTTTGCTGGGTTGAATAATCTTGTTTATAGGTCCTGCTTTTTATTACTTCGAATATTTTGTGCCAATTCCTTCTAGCCTGCAAAGTTTCTGTTGAGAAATCAGCTGACAGTCTTATGGGAGCTCCTTTGTAAGAAACTGACTGCCTTTCTCTTGCTGCTTTTAAGATTCTCTCTTTGTGGGGAAGCTGGGATGGCTCAGTGGATTGGGTGCTCCCTTTGTGGGCCTGGGGTTTGAGGATCGAATTCTGGTCCCGGCCCTGGTTCCTACCCTGTATGGCTCCCTCCCACCTGTGTGGAACAAAACCATGTCGAGAACTGATGACATACAACTATGGAGACTTTTCTGGGCCCTGCCCCTTCTCTCTGTCTCTCTCTTCAAAAACAATAAAATAAATCTTAAAAAAAATTCTTTGTCTTTAAGCTTTGGCATTTTAATTATGATGTATCTTAGTGTGGGCCTCTTTAGGTTCATTTTGTTTTGGAATCTATGTACTTTCTGGATTGTATGTCTACTTTGTTTGCCAGGTTAGGGAAGTTTTCAGTCATAATTTCTTCAAATAGGCTTTCAATCCCTTGCTCTCTCCTTCTTTTTGTACCCTTATGATGCAAATGTTGGTATGCTTGATATTGTCCCAGAGGTCTCTTAATGTTCCTCATTTTTAAAAATACTTTTTTCTTTTTTCTGTTCTGATTGGGTGTTTTCTGCTACCCTATATTCTAAATTGCTGATTTGATCCTCTACTTCATCTAATCTGCTCTTGGTTCTTTCTAGTATATTCTTTATTTCAGTTATTGTATTCTTTATTTATGACTTAAAAAAAAATAGTTTTATGGGGAGGCCGGGGTGGCTCAGTGGGTTGGGCGCTCGCTTTGCAGTGCCGGGGACCGGGGATCGAATCCCAGCCCCGGCCTGCGTGGAACCATATGCTGAACTGGGAGCTCCTCCAGTTCAGTTCTCTGTCTCTGTCTCTGTCTCTGTCTCTGTCTCTGTCTCTGTCAAAAATAAATAAATAAATAAATAAATTTAAAAAAAGTTTTATGTCCTTTTTTATTCTTACTATCTCTTTGTTGAAATTTTCACTAAGTTTCTTAAGCATCCTTACAACCAGTGTTTTAAACTCTGTATCAGGAAGATTGCTTGCCTTCATTTTGTTTTATTCTTTTTCTAGAGTTTTCTTTTTCATTTGGGACATAGTTTTTTGTTTCCTCATTTTGGCTACCTCTTTGTTTCTATATATTAGGTAGATCTGCTATGTCTCCCAGTCTTAGAAGGGTGGCCTTATGTGGTAGGTGTTCTGTACAGCTTGCATGGGAGGGACACCCCCTTGAGCCAGGGGCTGAACCAAATTGGGGGCCTCTCGTGTGGGAAACAAGCCCCAGTTCAGCATATGGGTCTGCACAGGCCGGGCCGGAATTTGATCCTTGGTCCCCAAGGCTGCAAAGCAAGCACTTAACCTGCTGAGTCATCTTGGCTTCCTCGGATTCAGATTTTATGTCAGTTCTGAGCCTGGGGCCAGTCTACATAAAGGCTCAGAGCACACCAAGGCCAGCTACCAACTGTCTGGGGCCTGAGTATTACCAAAAGTTGTCTAAGAAAGACTGTAGTGCTGGCCAACAACACTGGTTGCCAGCATGCTGCTGAAACAGCCTGTGGCGGTGCTTCAGTTCGATGGGGTGGGGTCTTAGGGAGTCAGCAGGGTGGGGCAAATGTAAGGTGACCAGATTTTAACATTGGTAAATTGGGACACCATTGACCGGGGGTGGGGGTGGGGGGTAGGTGGGGGGGGTGTCTTGATTAAAATTTTGGTCTATCTTCCGCTGTTCCCTAGCTTGTTGTGCATTTTTTCCAAAAATCGGGACTTTTTTAAAATGCCGCAGGATGTGGAACAAATTGTTAAAAATCGGGACTGTCCCACCAAAAGTGGGACGTGTGGTCACCTTAGGCAAGTGGTATTTAACGAGTTAATGTAGATTAAGATTTGACCCCAGTTCTGAGCTTGGATCTACTCCACAAACATCTCGGAGTACATTGAGGCCAGCTGCCATCCACCACTTGCCATGGACCCATGGACCCCCAAGAGTTGTCCAAGAATGACTGTAGCATCGGCTAACCCTTGTCATCTGCCAGCAGGAAAAGCCCTTTATCTTTGTATGTCTCTGGCATTTCTAGCACCACAATTCCTCCAGCAGAGCCCAGGGTGAGTGCCTGTGAGTAAGAGAGTATGTGTGTGGGCTCTTTAAGAGCATGCCTAGGTTTCAGGCTGCCTTCTGTCTCACCCAGGCAGACAAAATTCCTGCTTATTCTCACAGGTAGATGTTGTGGGGACTTCTCTTCTTGGCAGTGGTGCTCTGGACTGAGGACCCCTGGTTGGGGCTGGGACTCATTACCCTTTAGGGGTACCTCTGCAGGCAAGATATCCCTCCTGATTCTTGTGTACCACATGCAGGTGTGTGGCCAGCTCATTTCATGTTTCAACCCTTCCTACCAGTCTTGTGATGGCTTCTTCTTTATATCTTTAATTATAGGACTTCTGTTCAGCTAGTCTTTTCATGGCTCTCCAGGTTAATTATTCTATAATTTAGTTATAATTTTTAGTGTGATCATGGGAGGAGGCAAGCATAGTGTTTACCTACTTTGCCATCTTGACTGGAACCTCTACTAGAGCTAAAAAAAATTCTTTTTTCCAATTACAATTGATACAAAATATTATATGTTTCTGGTGTACAACATAGTGATTAGGCATTTGTATATCTTGTGAAGTGATCACCACATAAGTCTAGTAACTGTCTGACATCATATACAGTTATTTTCAATATTCTTGAAATATATATCTCCTCTGTTTTTTTACTCATTTGGATGTTTAGGTTTATGTTTAGAGTTGAGGAACTAATTTGATCTGCCTCAATAATTAATTTAATAGTGAAGAAAGGAGTTCCTAGTGGGGCTATGTGTTTATAAGAGGGTAGAGCCTTTGAGAAATGGGGACCACTTGGGCTTGCCTGGGGAGTAGTGGTTGTGGGAGACAAGCTAGAGAGGCTGGCTGGGGCAGCCTATGGAGGAACTTTGGACTCTTTCCACTTGGGGGTCATGAGCCATTGAGAGATATGATGGGCATGGTGCTTTAGCATCATGTAGGTTGGGTTCTGAGTGGAAGAGACCAGAGGGATGAGGACTGAAAGTGCGTACTGGCAATTTTTAACGTTAAAGAGGGACTGATTACAACAGAGAGAATGAGGGGAGGGAATTGCCACTTCTTGATTTCAGAAAGGTAAAGCTGGAAGGAAGAATTAAATTAAAGATTGACCTTGAGATTCAAGTTGGTATTGGTAGAATTTCTGTGTTTTAACCAGAAACAAAGAAAGCAGAAGGATAAATTGGCTTTTGGGCTAAATAAAAGATACTTTAAAAAGAAAATGGGGAAAGCCGGGACAGCCCAGCGGGTTGAGCGCTCACTTTGAGGCCCCGAGGACCGAGGATTGAATCCCGGCTCCGGCCCAGGCAGGACCCACATGCTGAACTGGGGAGTTCCCACAGTTCGGTTCTCTAGTTGTCTCTGTATCTCTCTCTCTTCCTGTCAAAAATAAAAATAAATATGCACTGAAGATAAAATAATTACTCTCTATAAATATAAAAAAAAAAAAGAAAATGTTAGAGAAAATTTGTAACATTTCTTGAGAATATAATACAATCAAATGTATAATATGTTTGGTGTGATAATCAGGGCAGCTATTGCCCCATTTTCCTTCTTACAAATGAAGAAGGTGAGGCTCAGTGAGGTTAGGAGGCTTGCCCCAGTTCTGTTCCCTGAGTTTACAGGCACTTGACTGGAGAGGAAACCTAGAATAAATTCTGATTTATTTTCTACTTATTTGCTGTGTGAGTAGCCTGCTTGCTCCCACCCTTAGTACTTCAGCTTTCTTATTTGTTAAATGGGGTTGATAATGTTTGTACTTTTAGACTCACACAATGGGGAAGGCCAAACAAAATAATGTAAGTGGAAGAGTGCTGACAAATATAAAGCAGGATGTAAATATCAGTCTTATGTTATAATTTTATCAAATTGCGGCCAGGAATTGCTGGTCCCAGGTCGGGAATGGGGGAGACCCATGAGTATGCTGACTCAACAGGTTGAACTGCTGACGAGGTAAATAGAGGAAGGGGCCAACTTGATGGAGTGCAAAGTGGCCAGGGCCCTGAGACATGGTAAAAATGCCCACCCAGTCTCTAAGACTGGAGACCTTCAAGGTCAGAGTAGGGAAATCTGAGGTCTCACATGTATTAAGGAAAACTCTGAATTTGGATTTAGAGGCTGTGGATTCGAACATGATTTTCACTGTGTCTTAGACTGGGGTGAGGTACTTGATCACTTTGAATCTTAGTTTTGTTATTTTTGAAATGTCACATTATACACCCTGGAAATATGAAACTACTTACAAGTTTCCCAAACTCACTATGCCTCCGTGCCTTCGGTTAGACTCTTCTTTAAAAAGCAGAGGTTGGAGAGAGAGAGAGAGTGATTGGAAGATGCTACACTGCTGGCTTTGAGGAAGGTCCATGAGCCAGGGAATGCAGTTGGCCTCTAGAAGCTAAGAAAGATAAGGACAGAGCCTTTCTCTCAGAACCTCCCGAAGGACCCAGTGCTGCTGACATCTTGACAGTAGCCCAGTGACATGACTTTTAGACATCTCTGATCTCCAGAACTAGAAGATAAATTTGTAGTGTTGCAAGCCACTAAGTTTGTGGTAATTTGTTACAGCAGCAATAGGAAACTAATACAGTGAATTCGCATAAGAGTCACCCGTGTTATTGCTTATGTGGACGCACTCCACTGCATGAGTGTATCACAACTTGCTCATTCGTCTATCAAGTGGTGAATATTTGGATTGCTTCCAAGTTTGAGCCTTTATGAAAAAGGTGTTATGAAAATATACATAGGTCCAAAAACCCTGAAATTTATTTACAAAAATTATGCATTTATTCTTACATGCTTAAACTTCAGTCACCTTCAAAGTACTCTCTGTTGGATGCAATACACCTATCAAGACACTTTTTCACTCTTCAAAACAATTTTGAACTCATCAGATTTTTTTGATTTATTTTTATTGGTTTGAGTGCTGAAAGAGAGAGAGAGAGAGAGAGAGAGAGAGAGAGAGAGAGAGAGAGAGAGAGAGAGAGAGAATTAGTGGGGAGGTCCCAGAGCAGTCTCCATAGTTGTATATTAGTTGTAACATGGTTTTATTCTACAGGTGGATGTGGGGCTATGCAGGGAGGAACAGAACTGGGGGCCTTCTGCATGGGAGGGGAGAAGAAGAACCAACCATCTTGATGGGTATCAGTTGCACTGCAGTTCGGCATATGGGATTTGCACAGGCCAGGGTCAGGAATTGAACCTTGGACCTTATGATTGTGAGGGAAATGCTCAACTGCTGAGCTATTCCAGCCTCCTTGAACTCACCGATTTTGGTGCCTTTTAGTTAGGCTGACCAGACATACCATTTTAAATGGGACAGAAGACAACAGTACTGTACTATTTCAAACAGTACGTCTGGTCAGCTTACTGACACCTTGAATCTAGCCCAGTGAGACAAGGCTGACCATACGTCCTATTTGAAACAGGACAGTATCATTGTTTTCTGTCCCATTTAAAATGGTATGTCTGGTCAGCCTACTTTTAGTGCTTCTGCTGTTTTTTGTTTCACCTTTTTCGCATCAGCAAAACATTTCCCTCTGAGGACTTTTGTTTCATCTGGGGCAGGAAAAAGTCATTCGGGGTGAGATTGGGTGACTAGGGAGAGTGGGCCACGGGCTATGATGTTTTGGTCAAAAACTGCTGAACACTCAGCTTGTTGTGGGCTTCACGTTATTCGTGCAAATCGCCCATCATAAATGGGCAAATGCATTGTAAGAGTCTCCAAAAATAAATCACTGAAGCCAAGTGCAGCCTCTCACAACAATGCCAGCTGGTCTACTGATGCAGATGGGTTTTTAGAACCTTCGCCTAGTGGGAGAAACCTGCCCTCCAAGGGGGCCCACCCTCCAGAAGATAATTCTGGGGTTTTTTGGGGTCCCACCTCATGTGTCTTTGTGTGGACATATGTTTTCATTTCTCTTGGGCAATTGCCTAGGAATGGGATTGCTGGGTCATAAATTATATTTCACTTTATAAGAAAATGCCAAACTGCTTTCCATAGTAGTTGTGCCATTTAGGATTCCTCCCAAAAACGCATGAGAGTTACAGTTATTCTATATCCTTGCCAGTGCTTGGCATTGTTGTCTTTATTAATTTCAGCCATTATAATGGATATTTAGTGGTATCTCATTGTGATTTTAATTGCATTTTCCTGATGACTAATGATGTTGAACATTTTTTCAGTCTTTTTGGCCATCTGTATTACTTCTTTTGTGAAATGTCTATTTAGTTCTTTTGGCCATTTAAAAAATATTGGGTCATTTGTCTTACTTTTACTGAGTCTTAAGAGTTTTTTATATATTTGAACTACACATCTATTATGTATATGTATATATAGTTGTGTGTATATATGTATATATATATCCATATAGATGTATATATATGATATATATGCTTTGCAAATATTTTCTCCCAGTCTGTGGCTTGTGTTATTTTCATATTAGTGCCTTTCAAAGAGCAAGTGTTTTAAATTTTGATCAAGTCCAATGATCATTTTTACTTTTATGTCTCATGCTATTTGTTCTAAGAAATCTTTACGTCACTCAAATTCACAAAGATTTTCTTCCAAGCTTTCTTCTAGAAGGTTTATAGTTTTAGCTCTTAAGTTTAGCTATATGAAAAATACAGTTAGCTATATAATTAATTTTGGGTTAATTTTTTCTATTGACTGTGAGGTCAGGGTTAAAGTTTTTAAAATTAAAAAAATAGATTTTTGGTAATGTCTTTGCTGGTTTTGTAGGGCATCGCTAGCTTCATAAAGTGAATTAATATTGCTGGATACTGCAGGGCATATAAGGGTAAAATCCAACCCCTGATGGAATTGCATATACGCACGCACGCACGCACGCACGCACGCACGCACGCACGCACGCACGCACACACGCACGCACACAGTTTGATGGGCTCCGTAAGAGAAGTACAGGTGAACTCCAGTTGGGAGAAGAAAGAGGCCATGGAAAACTGTAGAATAAAGTTTCCTGAAGGAGGTGACCCTAAAGGGCTTTTCTTCTTTATGCCCAATGTTGCCCAAGTCCGGGGGCAACTCAAAAGCTAGTCTGTTAAAAGGCACATGGAATTGAAAATGGTTGGTGCCCACTTGGAGTTGTAACACATAGTGGCCCTGGCTAACATAAGTCTGCCAGTCAAGAGACTATCTGCTGGTCAAGGTGGGGGGATGTGGGTCGGGTAGGCAGGTGTCCTGGGTCAGAGGGGGTTCTATTAAACTCATGACTAGTTGTTTTATACAGCTATGCCTTTGCCTCCCCAACTTTTATGTTAAAACCTTGTCAGTGTCTTCAGCCCTTTGAATATGGGGATGAAGGGCCCTGGAGAGGAAGGTAAGGGGAGGGGGACCAGCCCTTGTGGACCCCCTTCTCCGTCCCACTCTGTGCTCAGCACCCTGAATACATGACCTCATTAATCCTCCCACCAGTTCTATACTTGCCTGATGTCCATTTTTGCAGGTTAATAAACGAGACTCATAAAGGTTGAATGCCTTGCCCAGGGTCAACTGCTAGTGAGAGCGGAGCTGAGATCGCAGCTCTGCCCACGGGCCCCCTTCCTCCCGTGGGCTCCTGTGGCATTGAGACAACTTAATTTCTGAGGCAAGCAGGCCTGTAGACACAGACAGGAAAGGGATGGGTGCCAGGGGGAGGTCAGGACTTGGACTTGTGAGTGGGTTTGCTCTGATTTAACAAAAACACCCTCCACAGGGGAAGCTGGGATGGCTCAGCGGGTTGAGCGCTTGCTTTGTAGCCCTGGGGACCCAGGATCGAATTCCAGCCCTGGCCCATGGGGACCCACATGCTGAACTGGGGTGTGCTTCCCATGTGGGAGGCCCCCAGTTCGTTTATTGCCCCCTGGCTTGAGGGGGGCGTGCCTCCCATGAGGGAGGCCCCCAGCCCAGTTCCCACCCTGCGCGGCCCCTGGCCACCTGTGTAGAACAAAACCATGTGGAAAACTGATGACGTACAACTATGGAGACTGCTCTGGGCCCTCCCCCTTCTCTGTCTCTCTGTCAAAAACAATACCCCCCAACCCCCCCAAACAAAAAACACCCTCAGCACTGTGGGCTGGGTTATTATGGCTGACTGGCTGCGTGGTCAGGGCTTGCAAAGCTGCCAAAGATCCTTTTGCTAGAAGGGCTTTAAAAGCTGCAAGCTCTCAGCAGTTTCTATCAGTTGGGATTTTTTTTCTCCCTCCAGATTGAATTCTGTAGGGGGTTTTATTGGCTTACATGTTCCCAGCATGAGCCCGGGTCTTCCTCACCTGGGTAGTACTGCTTTGCACTCACAACACTTCCTGTTACCAAATGACTCCCTGGGAAAGGATTCTTCACCAGCCCTATCCTTTGGCCCCCAACACCGGCTCTTCCCTTTTTTAAAACCCTCTGGTTTCTCCAAGAAGTATGAAGTGGAGCGCAGCAGGGACGAAGGAATGCCAGACCTTGTTTTGATCCCCGATTTGGGGGTTTGCTCCTCTTCCTGGTCTCAGATTTTTAAAGCAGCCCTTGGCAAAGAGGGTCTTGTGGGGAAACGAAGGCTGTGAGGAACTCTATTGTGTCTGGGCACCCCGAATGAAAGTTTCCATCACCCCCAACCCTAGTTCGATTCCCCTGTCCACTCACATGCCCTTATCCTCAGACCCCCCTCTCAGCAGCCTTGCCGGCTCACCTCTGGCTGTTTGGCTTCTCTTCTTTTGTTTGCTCACCATGGGCCCTGCCCCTGCCAACTTAGAGGCAAACAGAGATAGGGCCAGGTTCTGGCTGCCCAGCCGTGCAGGGACAGCATTACACATGGCTCTGTGTCAGCAGAAAAAGGATCTATGACAACTTGCATTCTAGAGCCTCTCTGCCCCACGTGCCCTTCCCCACAAGGCCCCGGTGCTGAGCCAGTCCTGGCCACCAGGCCCAGAGCCCTCTCTGCCTGCAAAGCAGCGCTCCAGGAATCCTGAAGTGCAGCCCAGTGGCTCTTGGTGACTTCTTTGGAAGTGCTCTGGGTTGGTTCTCCTTGCCTCCACCTCCTTCTGGGACTTGCCAAGGATGCAGCCTCCAAGCTCCTCCCAGCTCCCAAAATACCAGCCCTGCCTCCCCGCCTTGCCAGAAAATGCTTAGCACATTAGCGGGTTTAGCCGCCACCATTGCAGTCATTTAGGACACTGCAGAGGCACATAGATTTCATTCTGGAATTCTTTCCAGCTGCTCGCTATTTTGACAACACCGGGAGGCACCGTTACCAGGGACCTTCCTGGCCTGTGAGATAGGCGTGGCTGGGGGTCTGGGGGTGGGGGTGGGGGGTGAGGCGACAGCAAGGAAGGGTGGTGGGCACAGCAGCAGCGAGTAAGGACTATGAGAGAGGTGGGTGGAGGTTGCCAGGCGCTGTTCTCCCAGGCCTGCCTCCCTTATTGCCTACCGGGGCACACTTGTAACAAACAGGTCTGGGACACTAGCAATTCATTTCCAGTTAGTTGCCCTAGTGCTGAAGCTTCTAATTGCAGGAGAGGCAAGAGACTGAGAATGCCAGAGAGGCAGCAAGACCCTGAGCCAAAGAACACAGCGCCCCCAAACTCCTTCTGGGACTCAGAAGCCCTCGCGGCAGTTGCTTCCCGACTGCTTGGCAGCCAGTGCTCAGGACCCAGTTCCCCAATGCTGCAGAACTCAGTTGTCTTCAGAATGCGCATCTTGCGATCAGCCCCTCCCCCTCAATAGGGGCGTGGGGCGGATCTATGAGAGACTAGTACCCGGCTGGTTTATATCCTGGAACTTGAGAAACATGTGCATTCCTGTGAGCTCCTGGACGGCAGGGACTAGGTTTTGTTTATCTTTGAATCCTCTGCTGGATAGAGAAGTAAATAGAGTGACTTTCTGGAAGGTTCTCATTTGTGCATTGATGATCAGTGTGACGAGGGAAGGGGAGGCTATGGATTCTCTTAGTTTGTTAGACAGAGCTGCTGTAACAAAATAGCACCAACAGGGTGGATTAAACAACAAAAATGGATTGCCTCATAATTCTGGAGTTGAGATCAAGGTGTTGTCAAGGTTGGTTCCTTCTGAGGGCATGAGGGACTGTGGGTCCCAGCTTCTCTGACCTTTGGATGGTTTGCTGGCAGTGTTGGGCGTCCTTTGGCTATAGGAACATCACCCTGATCTCTGCCTTCATCTTTACATGGTGTTCTCCCCATGTGCATGTCTCTGTGTCCTTTTTATAAGGACTGCAGATATGGGGTTAAAGCCCCCCTTAATCGCATTTTACCATCTTCCACAATCCCATTTGCAGACATAGTGGGGAGAGGTCTTCAGAACCCAGGGGCCCTGTGAAGACGGGGAAGACAGAGATGTGCCAGGCCTGCTTGGGAATGGAGTTCTGCTGCAGATGCAGATGGTTACTGGGTGAGGGACCCCGTTTTCTATCCCCATTCTTGGATATATATATATTTTTTATCTTTGTTTTCTTCTTTTTTTTTTTTTTTTTTTTTTTTTTTTTTTTTTTTTTTTTTTTTTTTTTT
>PVKE010034196.1:0-17523 GCA_004027555.1 Craseonycteris thonglongyai | reverse complement strand
AGTTCAGTTCTCTCTCTGTCTCTGTATCTCTCCCTCTCTCTCTCCTCTGTATAAATAAATAAATAAATAAATAAACCCATGGAGTTGGTGGTAAAGCTTTTTAACATAAACAAGAAGATCTAATAATACATGCTGAGGCTCTCTTAGTTCTTTAGTTGCTCTTTATATTTCTTCAAGGAATATTGTTTAGTGCCATTATTCATTTTATTTATTTAAAACTCAATCATATAGTGCTTATTTTCTGCCAGACACCATTCTAAGTACTTTACTAATTTTAACAAATTTAATCCTCTTAACTAACATCTTTTGAGGTGGAACCATTGTTTTCTGCATTTCAGGCCTTAGGAAACAGAAACCTAAAGAGGTTTAATGACCTGTCGTGGGTCACCCAGCTAATTCTAGCAGCAGAGCAGGTTTTAAATCCAGGCAGTTTGGCTCCAGAGTCTGCAATCTAACCTACTGTGGTTTCTCTCTGCTCCACTGTTGCATCTTTTTATTCCACCACCACCACCCTAACCTTACCAACTTAATATATAATAGTACACTGAATTTTCAAAATTAGATATTTTAGGTAATTGATCTAATAAGAAAAACAAAACAAAACAAAAAAACCTTTAAAGAGTCCTTACAAATATTTAATTTTGCATACTTACCACCACATTCATTTCTTGTTCCGTTTCTGGGACATAAGGGTAATGGTTATAAAACATATCATTTCGCACCATTTTCTTCCTCATTCTGCAGGGCCCTTCTGTCATCTCCAACATCCATTTGTCTAGATGGGAACCAATGGGTGGACCCCACAACCCTCGCTCCCGCAACAGTTCATACTCGATCTGGCACCACTCTTCTGTCACATACTTCAAGGCATTCTGCTGACGCTAGGGATAGGGGTTGGGTTTGCAAGCAAAAGTGGGAGTAACAATTAAAAATCTACAAATAACCTGAAACCAAGTTAGCATCTGGAAACAAAACCCATCCTTATCATTTCAGTCAATATGATAAAAGTGAAATTATACTTACTTATGGTTAAAATAACCATAAGTGAGAAGGTGGGGGTCTTGTGGTGGTGCAAGGTGATTATTTCACCACCAAGTAAATGACAGATAGATATTTATGAGGTAGTGTTCAGTACAGTTGAACAGAGCATTGGAGGAACTGTGTTGCTACTGCACAGGACAGTTGAGGATATTACTTATGAAAATATACTGAAATGGTTAGTCCAATGTGAGTTAGTAAATAAATACAAAAATTTAAGCATGAATTGCCCTTCCACCCTCAAATGCTTAAAGAGCTATTAGAAGGAAACTAGATCAGGAAACATTGCCACCACACTAGATTACTGGTAAACTTTGTAACATTTCTACAGATTTTAGGTAAAGAATATAAACATGTAGCTCTGACAGGGAACTTGACATTCATATAAAAACTTTTAACAGTAGGTGATTATAATTAATGTCTCTAATGATTTATGAAACATAAGTATACAACGTTAAGTCTAAGATTAAAGATCGCTGAAAGAATCATGAAATTGCATATTATAGTAGTACCTATGGATTCCTGGAAGGCAGCAGAATTCCCTATATCAACTCAGGGATTGTGAACACACCTTATTAGTTGCTTTGGATATAAAATATCTAGGGAATAATTTAGGATAAATTGTTGAGTAATAATAAATTTACAAAGAAACTTTCATTGAATGTATTTTTTACTGACAAAATCACCAAGCACCAGTAGTAAAAAGAAAAAAAAACACAACACTTTATTTTTAGTCTTTTACTTTTTTTGAATTTTAAGAGGCTTTGATGCATACGTTCACAATTTTGGTGATAAGTAAGTCTGAAATACAGCAATCTCCATTACCAGTATATTATTTTTTATTAGGAACAAAGACTACAGTATGTCAGTATAGAATGGCAATCGGGTTCAGTATGAGGATCTCCAATCTGTTGCTTTTTTAATGCAGTACACCTATAAGAAAGTCAAACTTTTCTATCATAAAACCAATGGCTAAAGTAGCTGTTGGCAGGGAATAATTAAAATCATCATCTAATGATGAATGCAGTTCAGCAATTTAGCAACTTACCCTTAAAAAGATATCAGGAGAAAGAGAGTCCTTTCCTACTCAAAGAATGCAAAACAAACCATTATGGTGATTATGAAATCTTACCTCCTGATATTCCTTATATTGTGTGTCTACTAAGTCACGAACAACAGCAATGTGTGTAAACATCCACTGAGAAATCTCCTAACAAGGACAGAAAAAGAGGATTAATATTTCATGGATTTCCTAAAAAAAAATGAATTAAAACTAGCCTTGAAATTAATACTAATTAGTTAAAATTGCGTTAAAGGTTCCATTACAAATAAACACCAAAAACTTGGAAAGATAATGATATGATGACACTAATGGAGGCTTGTGTGCTGAACACAGAAACTCTTCCCCCCACATCCCTACCACAATGCCCCTTCCAGGAAGGGTTTCCTGCCCAGCTTTAGAGCGGTTGGGGCATCCCATGTCAATCAATGACTGGCTGATTTGGGGTAGCCTCAGCCATTATAGCTCAGTACAGGTCAACTCTGATAGGACATTTTGAACCCAAAGCTCCACTTAGGTTGGCTGAGTCTGTCATCAGACCTGCACTGCAGCCTGACATTTTCCTGTGACCAATCCTGCTTCCTTCTTCCACAGGTATTGATCACCAGGGCACCCCCAAGAAACATCCTGCACACCAAATTCCATCTCAGAACATGCTTCCTGGAGAACCCAAACCGATACATGGGATGTCTGATACACATTGTTTTTTTGCAGACCATTTTCCTAGATACCACCAAGATTCTGGGACGGCCAAGAAAGTATGATGAGGAAGAAATTAATATTGGAGGTAGATGAGTTAAAAAAAAAAAAAAAAAATCAATAACAGATATATACAATAAGATTTTTTTTAAAGGCATTTTGTTAGTGCTTTCAAATTTATGTAACCATCAATAACAAAATTATTGAATGTTTGAAAAAATTATCCATTGTGTGATCATATATCAATTATCTGAACCTCATTTTATGTCCAGCTATGAAGTGAATGTAAATGCAAAAGACTCATTATGCAATTAGCATAATAACATGGGAGAATTTCCATAATCTGGGTTATTTCTCTCTTTTAAAGAGAGAAAGGCAGAAAAGTTCCATTTCAATCATGTGTGTGTCATGTTACATATATTACACAAAACACTACAACTAAACCTTGAAATATAAATTTCTAATAATATTTTCAATGAAACTAAACAATGTACCTGGGTAGAGAGACTGTGTTTATTAAGACCACTTTCCTTTCGATTCCTTCTTGATCCTGTTAACTTGGAAAGACCAAAGCCACTGCTGACTCGGGACAATTTAGACTGAGTGGTGGGCACTAAAGCTTCTCCTCGACTTATGCATTTCTTTTCATGGGCTATAAAATTAAAATTAAGATTAGTTAATTAATTTCTCCATGTATTTATTAGTCTTACTTTGAATACATTCTCATCATGGTGACAAATCACAACCGTATAGTTATCAAAGCAGCTTACACTAGACACAGACATTTTATTAGATATTACACATTTACTCATTGGTAATCTTGTATAAGGATAGTTGCTTAACAATTATATCAGTTGAACTTATATTTGGTTGAAACCTCACAGATTTGTAGTAATGTGCAAATATACTTTAATGAAATTAGGTTCTACATTAATAACAATTCATGATCCTCTATCCAAAACCTTTGGGAAGCTGGGATGGCTCAGCGGGTTAAAGCGCTCGCTTTGCAGCCCTGGAGACCGAGGATCGAATATCGGCTGCGGCCCAGGTGGGCCCATATGCTGAGCGGGGGTGTGTCCCCAGTTCAGTTCTTGCCGGGGCCTATGTGGGAGGCTCCCGGCCAAGTTCCTGCCCTGGGCAGCCCCGCGCCCACCTGTGGAGTAAAACTATGGAAAACTAATGTTGTCAACTATGGAGACTGCTCTGGGCCCTCCCCTTTCTCTCTGTGTCTGTCTGTTTCTCTGTCAACATAAATAAATAAGTAAACAAACAAACAATCAATCAAATAAATAAATAAATAAAAATCTTTAAAACCTTTGGTGCTGGACATACTTTGGAATTTAGAATGTTTTGAATTTTAAAAAGCCAATATGGTACATATACTATGTATTATATATTACCATAGCAACTATGATGATAAACCATAATTTAACCCATTTATATTTCTGCAGCAAAATACATGAATATCCCTACCAAGTAGAACAAATGTAGGTTAGATTGTGTTTACAAGTAAGTCTAGAGACAAAATTAATAAAAAAATCTTAGGTTTTCAGGGCTTTTTGAACGTCAGAATTATAAATAGGGAACTGTGGATAGTCATTTTAGTATGGTCACTTATCACCAAGATGCTGACCATACTAAAGCTGTGAGCAATTTATTATTTTCCAGACTCATATGCCTGATGTAAACAAAGCTAGATTAAAAAAAATCTAAGAAAAGCCAAAATGTCAGCGTCATAAATCTAGAATGGGCTGTCCTCTATTATTTTTTATTTCTACTGTTGTCATAATATCCTTTTGGGAAAGTTTTAACTACATATCTGAAGCGTACCATATACAACAACCATGTGAAAATCTCTTGGTTACATGATCTTTGTAAACTTTCTTACCCAAATGATTCTGCCAACACTTCAAACCAGCTTCTTCAATGAGTGGCCTTGCTATAGCTATGTCTACGTGGCCCCTTTCATTCACAGGTAGAGTGACTTTGAAAAGCTCCTCCAAGGCTTGTTTCTTACTGTGTATCAATTCAGTCCAAACTCTGTTGACAGCTTTCATTAGAAGCTGACGACCTAGGAAATGAAAAAAAAGACAAACAAAAACACAATATAAATTGGTATTTTTTTTTTCACGTTTCACATCTAAAAATGTCAACTATAGTACTTAATTGTTAAAAAATGCTTCCTATAATATCCAGATCAGTAAAAGATTATTCTGATAACCAAAATGAGGTTGGCTACTTTAAAGGAAACTTTAAGATATATTTGTGCAAAAAAGGCTGCACTTTTATTTATAAAATTGGATATCATGACATACTTCGTCTAGCTCTATATAAGAACAAATCCCTCATTTAATATTTTTAGATCTCAATACTTAAAGTATGTTCAAAATGAAGTTGCTCTTGAATATTTTGCAAAAGGAAACAAATAACAAATATTTTTTATAAGCCTTTACTATTACATTCCCTCTTGCTGTGGATTACTTGCTAATTTGCCTGATTTCTGCTCTAAACCAGTCAAACTTTAGCAAGCATCAGAATCACATGGAGGTCTCTGATTGCTGGTCTCCACACCCAGAGTTTCAGTAGATCTGAGTGGGACCAGAGAATCTACTTTGCTAGCAAGTTGCCAAATGATGCTGATGTTGATAATCTGAGATTCTTGATTTGAGAACCAAATCTTAAATTGTTACTTTCTTGAGAGAAGGGGAGCTTGGGTAGGGGGCAGGTAGAGGGGAAAGGGTGAAAACAATCACTGTGTCCTTGTTCTCCCAGTGCTTGGGGTTCAAGAGCAGAGAATAAGTTAATGTGCAAATAACTGAAAAAATGACTGCTGGACTTCCAAAGGATAAAACCATGCAAAACTACCACACTGGATTTCTGGGGAGACAAACACTAATGCAATTATCTAGATTTTTTTTTACTAAGAAATGTGAAAATAAGAAATCAGTCACCCAAAGACTTTCATGCATAATACTTACAAAATCAGTGGGAAAACTAAGTTAAAAAGAGAGACTGAAAAAGAATAAAAATGGTTGTACTGACAGCAGGTCTCAAGCAGTATTTGCCTCTAATGTGATAGGCCTAAAACTACCAATCAGCAGCTCTGGCAGTTCTAATTGTGTAAATGTAAATATCATTAAGTGTCCCAATGTTACTACAAAATGTTGAAGTCTAGCAGTATCAGTGGTTAGTGGTTTTCCCATCTTAGCATAATATGTATAGTTAGCATACTGGCATGTCAGTGGGCCTATCAGTGTATGTACAGGTGTACCCTCTGGGAAATTGGTTGTCAATGTTGGAAATTAATGAGTTGAGAAGGAAAGGGAAAAAAAATGAGGTAATTACCTTCACTAATATCTTGGCTGTAACCACCATCTGGTTCAATGTCAGAAGGGATCATAATGTGCCATGTAGTCATGCGGGCTTCTGCTTCCAGTCCAAATCCATCCACATTGCTAAAAAAATTACGGTCAGTTTTAACTATATGAAAGGAATGACTGTAGCTAAAAACAATATCTGAGTATTACACTGTAGACACAAATAAATGCTGGTTCTATTATAAAGTTCCATAGTCGGCAGATATACATTCAACAGAAATACAAAATAGAACATCTAATTTATCACGAAAATGCCATTTTAAAGGGGTGATCTCACAAACCCACTTGGCTAAATATAACTAAACTATAGCATAAAGATGAGCATCTTAATATTTAATATTTTTGATCACTATTAAGATTTTTACCTAAAGATTACAAAGAGTTCATTTGAGAACATTTTCCTCATATGCCAGTCCCCCTTCCCCTCTTTCTCTTATCTCACCACTCTTGGCTCCAGTAACCGTGAAATATTTACAGTTTCCCAAATGTGGCATATGCTTTCTCCCCTCTGAACAATCACACAGATGTCTTTTTTCCTACATCACTCTTGGCTCTTCTTCTCAACCAGGTTCAAGATGCAACTCAGCAGGTGTTTCTTCCAGGTGGGGGGCACCTGTCACCTTGCTTCTGGCAGAGCACTTAGCACACCAGACTGGTCTTGTTTAGTTATCTGTCCTCTCCTAGACTACATGCCCCAAGGACCTGCCACAGGGTCCTTCTTGCTTACATCCCAGATCCCAATTCACTGCCTGCCCCCCACCCTCTGAGAAACTAAAAAAATAACTATCTAAGCAATCAATGGAAAAATAAATTTCACTCATTTAACACATATTATTGTTTTTATTTATTGCATTCTTTTATTTTTATCCCCCTTAGCCTCCAACGTGTATTTTATTTACTTTAAAAATTACATATGTGACATATGGTGATTAATAAAAAATTTAAAGAAAATACAGAATTTAAGGAAAAACTCATTATTACAGGGTAAAAATGCAACACTTGTCTTTTACCTTTTTTGCATGAAGCTTTAAATAAAACTAAGATTAAAGAAAAAATAAATGTTGCTATTAGAAAGGCAGAACAGAGTGCTGGTGGAGTAACATCGAAGACAGATTCAAGGTAGCAAACTGAACCTAAAGAAATTACCTTCCAACATGCAGATTAATAAGGCAGTGAGCCAGACAGCTAATGAATTCTTGGTCATGGTTCCCAGGCCCCAGGATCAAGTTCCTGTTTACAGTCAGGACCCTGAGTGAATCAAGGAGAGCTACTTGCTGGGGAACAGTTTTGTGTGCCCGTGAGAACTGGTACAAGATGGTCCTATTGAGGCAGTGATAGACTGCATCCAGTGACAATCCCTGTGATCTTCTTTTTGACTAAAGATATGAAAAATACTTTATTTAGTAAAACAGACAAAATAAAAGACCTGCTCATCATTCACACGTGAACATTTATTAAGTTTATCATGTACAGATGGCATACTAAGTCTTAGGATCCTGAGTTAAAAAAGACAAAGCTCCAGCACAGTGGAGCAGAGTGGACTCCACGAGAACATGAGGAAGTCCCATCTGGGTAGTCTCCAAACACTTAAGTTTTGTTAGGGTGAATGATCTCTACTCAAAATTACTAAAAAAAAAAAAAAGAAAAGAAATTTACCTAAAATATTAGTAAAACAATTCTTTTGACATTTTAGTTTCATCCTCTCACTTTAGAACCTTTCTCTTAGGCTTAAATACAAATTCATCTCTTAAAAAACTCTTAGGTGACATGAAAACACCCATGTACCACATACTAATAAAACATCATAATATTTCCTGTCTACATTATGTGTTGAATAATATTAATCACTTGTGCCAAAATGGGTCAATATTCCTTCGTCAAAGCTACCATGAACACACACGAAAACAACATGGTCAAAGGAACAAGGACTACAGGGACTTTGTATGGATTCAGTTATAAGAAGAGACTATTCCTTCATGCTGTTAGCCTTACATACTGATGTATAATACCGTACTGTAAAAACCTATCACATCATATTAACTGGAGTTATATCATAAGGAGGCTACCTAGCTAACAAAAAGTGATACAGTGGGTAGATTAAGTGAGAGCCCACAGCTTGAGAGAACTAGGCAACTCCACAGAGGACACCTGGTATTAGACTAAGGGTTAGGGAGAAAGGGTTACAAATTTGTATTTTTAATTCACTTTCAACAAGCTGAACATTACATTAGATGCCAACATTTATTATCTTATTAGTTACATTTATTTACAACAATTTTGACTTCCTAGGCAAAATATTTTAATCAGCCAATATGTACTCTACAACTAATAGTAATGATGCATTACCTGTGCAATTAGTTGAATTATAAAATCTATAAGAAGTTTAGATTCTTTGTTGAACATGCCTTGCCAAAGCTTGTCCACCACACGTTGTGTGAAATAAAACACATTGTTCACCAATACCTGGTAGCTTCCTCCACTGGTAATAGGTAGAGATGCATCTTCCCCTAAATTCCAGCAGGAAAAAGATGTCTAAGAAAATTGGTATCTACCAGCATAAGACCAGATCTTCAAAGAAATCAGGCTAAGGCAAAATGAGTACATATACTACATTCAGAAATAAGACCATTAGCTCTTATTTACTGTAAGAAAATGATGTTCACAGCTAGAAATGATGATACATCTTGGAAGAAATAACTTCTTCAGGATAAAAGTGTTACAGATTGAGACTGAAGTTTTATTGCCCTAACACAGTCTGTGATAAGCAAACAGTTCAACTTAAACTGTCAGTGAGAGATGAGCTCCATTTGAGAAAGGTTAAGTCAGTTTATCAGCTGTAAATTGATTCTGTGTAACTAATAAAGGGTAAAACACACCATCAAACAAAACTGATTTTGAAGTAAACCTTAGTAGCAATGAAGCAATATAGGAAGAAGTGTGAAAAATAAAATATAATCAGTGTGGTGCTGCCAAAGGGGGCCTTTTGCCACCTCCATGATTGCCATCAGCACTGTCTCTCATGTGAAAGCTACCCCAACTGTCTCCAGGGTATTTGCTGTGTTCCCTGAAGACTAATTATCCTAGCTCCTCCTCATGAGAATGTCCCTTTTTAAAACCCCTTTCTAGAAATTCAGGAGCACCTGCTGATTATTTCAAAGTAACTCTCAATCACTCCACTATGTAAAACTCTCCACTTTGTGTCTTTACGTAGGAAGGTGATACCACATAAGTAGTATCTCAAGTGATAAAAACAAATACAAAAGTTTGACTTGACACCATGTTCTGAAAGTTGCATTTTAAGATAATACTAATGATTTTGTAGCAAGTTTATTTTGCAAAAAGAATGATAATTTAACAGCATGGATGTTCTATGGTTACTATTAAAATATTACCAATAACTCAAGTAGCAAATATAATAAATCATTACTTTTCCTTCTCCTTTAAATTCTATCATTGTTTTTCTTACAAATGTTAGCTCCACTGTAAATGTATCAAATTCTGTATTTTTATTGTAAATAGATAGAAACAGAAAAAACACTTTAATGTGTTTTGAGTTTATGTCCTAGAAGCCACTCAAAAGAATAAAATACACATACCTATGAAATTCTACTCATAGGTATTTACTCAAAAGATTATGTATTAACATTTATAGACATAATACGATCCATATGAACAAGAATGTTTATAGCAGTGTTGTTGGTTTTTTTTAATCTCTAACTGGAAAACTACTAAATATCAGTAGGAAAATGCATAAATTTAGATGTTCATATGATGGAACACTACTTAGTGATGAAAATAAATGAACTGTGGCTACATGCAACATGGGTCAATCTCACAAATACAATGCTGAGTGCAAGAAGCTAGACTAAAACAGAATATATATTACATGATTCCATTTATATAAAGTTTAAAAGGAGGCTAAAGCAATCTGCTATTTCAGAAGTTGGGACAGCGGTTTAGTGCATCATAACTGGGTCAAGGTAGGTGGGGAGGTTCTGGGGGTGCTGGTAATATACTTCTGAGTGGTTTGGTACAGGTGTGTTGTCTGGGTGATAATTTATGGAGCTCTATATTTTAACTTGTAAGTATATTACAATGAAAAAGTTAATTTAAAAAGCATTAGATGGGGAAGCCAGGATGGCTCAGTGGGTTAAGCGCTCGCTTTGCAGCTCCGGGGACCGAGGATTGAATCCCAGCCCCAGCCTGTATCAATCCATATGCTGAACTGGGGAGTGCCCCCAGTTCGGTTCTCACCAGGGTGAGACCCCGGCCCAGTTCCTGCCCTGTGCAGCCCTGCGCCCACCTGTGGAATGAAATTATGTGGAAAAACTGATGATATGCAACCATGGAGACTGTTCTGGGCCCTCCCCCTCCTCTCTGTCTCTGTATCTCTCTCTCTGTCATAAACAATAAAAATAAATCTTAAAAAAAAAAAAGCATTAGAAATTCATAAAAATACAATAGTTCATGTAGTATGTTTTTAAAACATTTTTTCTCCTTTCTGTCCTCTTCCTGCAACCTACAGGGTACAGATATGGTCAAGCACCTTAAGTACTTCTGGTTGTTGATCTTTATTCCAGATTCAAAGGAAAGAGCTAGGTGGGTCTTTTCCTCATTATAGAAAACTATCAATAAGGGGGAAATGCACACACAAAAGGGGGAACAAGATGAACTTAAAAAGGAGATATACTTGGGGTTTAGAGAGAGAGAGGAGAGTGATTAGATATTAGATATTTTTAAAAGTGAAAACAAAATATATTACCCAATAACACATCAGCTGCAAGCAAATGGTCCATCACACTATCCAAAATATAAGTCTGAAACTCTTTTTGCTGAGTTCTTGTAGATCTTTCAGGGGAAGCCTAATCAATAAAATTTAGAATTAGAAACAGGAACCAACTAAAAGATAAGGACTCAACCTTATTGCATTACTAAATGTATCAAAGAATTAAAAATGTTTACTAGTAAATAATAAAATATAACACCTGAGATGATATATATTCTTATACTCTCTCTTATATTTCTGACCACAGAATTAAAAAATAAAAGATATTTAATAAATATTTGATAATCTATTATTATACCTAATTTTCAAGCAATCTGGCAGTTTATAATGAGATCAGATAACACAAATCATAAAGCTATATCAGGATCATAATCAACTCAAAGAATTTAATGACATAAGTAATAATGAGTAGATTTTATCAAAGCTTAATTAAACAAAGTTTTGAAGTCTCCAAAATAGAGAAACCATAGAACATAGAGAAGTAGCCTGATCAGCCAAAACTATTTAATTTTACTTAATTAAAAAGTATTCTTTTGTATTTTATAAGGATTTAAGGCTGGTTCAGTCACCACAGGCATTTAATCCTCTGATTCCTCTCATTGAGCTGTTACACGAGTCATTGTGACCCAGAATTCACAAACTTGTTATTGGCTCTAATTATCGAGTTCAAATGTTTTTGCTGAGATTTACAGTAGTATAAATTTTAAAGAATTTATGGCATTATGAATATACACATAGTTGTCTCAAAGGTACTTGGTTTTTTAAAAACATTAAACTATTATATACCAAATACAGTGCTTAGTTTTATGCACCCTTACTCAATCTGAAATACCGGTATCTTTTCTAAGTAGATACTATCAGCCCCATTTTAGAGATAAGGTAATTGATGCTTAGAGAGGTTCAAGTACTTGGTCAAGTCACTAGGGTTCAAACTTCAGTTTCTTTGATACCAAAGTTTATGCTCTACTACCAACCTCCAATTTAAAGTTAACAAATGCAGAACAAGAACAACTCTGCTACAATCCTCTGATCATTCTTTCAGATAAACCTGGTTGGCCCACCAGACAACCAGGATGAGTTCAGGGAAAAATGAAGGCAGGGTAAGCACAGTGGTCTGCTCTGGCCTCTGGCTATCAGACATGTCTTGGCCTTCCATGGTGACTGCAGGGGACACTGATGAAAGGAACCTGGGAGAAGAGTCACTAGACACCCTTGTATTAATATAAGCTAACACGGGACATTTAATTGTTTGAGTAAGTCTTAAAAGGCATGTACTGTGTTATGATCTTAAATGTGTTATCTTATTTAATTCTCACAATAACCCTCCAAGACAGGTTTTATTTTTATGCTATTTTAAAGATGTGCAAACTGTCAAAGGTGAAAAGAACTGAGCTTGGCCAAGGTCACACACAGCTATAACCGGCACACATTTAATTTCTCAAAATATTTTTTGCTGGCTGATTTATTTAACTCTCACAACAATCATGCAGATGAGATAAGATATAATTACTCAGAGAACAAATTTAGCTCAGTGAAATGAAAATGCTCATATAATAAATAACAGGGCCAGAACTCAAACAAGGTATTTCTCACCTTAAAACCCATGCTCTTTCTATTACATCACACTGCCTCTCTTGTACGTGTCACACTCAAACCAGTCTATATAAAGCTTTTATTTTTACAGACTGCTAATAGTTAATTTCACCCATTCTTTTATAGATATAATTAAGTAAGTAGATACTCTTATGATGAAATTTCAACAATTGTAAGAATAAAGATGGCCTGGATCAAGCATATCAGATGGAATCAGTTACCTCAAACCCTTCCTTCATGTAGGTAAATGGTAAATATATAGGCTAATTTTCTTCTTCACAGATAAAGACATCATCATCCTAACATTCAAAATCATACACATATTTTTTTCCACCATAGGAAGACATGAAGTGTAATAGTATTATCTCTCAATATTGTTTGTATGTATATATTAGACTTGAAGTTCCTCAAAGAATGAAGTTAATTTTTAAAAGCAAAGTTGTAGCTATTTAATTAGATGATATGGTGTTTTCCAGTTTGGGAACTGCCTGAAATATACTTGTAGTTAAATGATTGAAAAATATTTAAAAGAACTCATCAAGGCACTGTGTTGATTTTGTGAGATGAAAGAACACATGAATGTTGGTCCCTAACTTTAAAAAGTTTATACTGTATCTGGGAGTTTCCATCTTGACAGTCTGCTTCTCTGGAATATAACCCTACCACCCCAACTCCCTAGTACAAGCAGATACAGTTTCTTTGGGACAAATTAGCGCCTACAACTTCTTGTTGTAGACCTCGAACTTAATACACGTTATATCAAACTTCACCTACTGAACAATACAAAAAAACAAAATAAAAGACAATTATCTCATTTTTCTGTGTATAAGACAATATATTTGTGTAAAATTGTTAGACCAAAAACTGGGGGTCATTTTATACACAGGAGTAGCCTGTGTATTGATTTAATGTTGAGTTAGAAAAGTAGGGGTCATTTTATACATGGAGGTGATACAATATATCATTTTCCCATGGTTAATTAATTGGTTGTTAGGTTTCCTACAGGACTCAAAATGTTATTACTGAATTTTTGAACTCATCTCATATCGTCCATATATGTATTTTGTTTTTTGGTTCAGTTATGCTTATTTACACATATCTCTTCTGAACTTTACTCTGTTATTTTTTGATTACCATTTCATTTTGCATAGAATGCTTCAAATTCTTAAACAATGCACTAAGATACTGGTCATCTTTTCTCTCATTTTTAAAGTTTCCAAGGAGGACAAGCTCTATCAGGCATGCTAATAAATTCTATCATGTGGAATATTGATGAAATCGACTATTTTTCTGCCAATATTAAACAGTGTGGTCCTAGTTAAAATGCTTAGCATGACTGGAACCTAAATTACATTAGTGATTTCCTTTAATGGACCAAACTAAGATATTCTCCCATGAATAAGATAAAACATCTGTGCTTTTAAGGTCTCAGATAAAAAGTTAACGCTATTAGCCACTAGAGGGGGCAGAGAAAGTACAGGTTTAAGTTCTCAAAATATCTTGAGAGCACATAGAAGTTCCTCAGAGAGAAAAGTTGTTAAGTCTCTGCTCTGAATAAATCTTTCATAAAATGTTATTTTTCAGAGCCCTGGCATACTTAAGCCTGTGGGCCAAATCCAACCTATGCCTGTTTTTGTAAATAAAGTTTTATTGGAACACTGCCATGCTCTTTCATGTATATTCTGTCTATGGCTGCTTTCTAGCTATATAATCTTCAAAGCTTAAATATTTACTCTTTGGCCTTTTTTAGAAAAAGTTTGTTAATTTATAGTCTAGGGAAAGGGTGCTAAAGAATTGGATTTGGGATATGCTTATAGGAATGGAAAGAGATACAAATCAATATATAGTGTATATGGGATAAAAAAAATTCTCATAGCCCATGATATGTTCTGCCTATACAACCCAGAAGAATTAAAAATATGAAAGGTATTTGGCATAAAACTTGCCTAGTTATTAATGTCTCATTATGAAGCAATGTAAAATAGGCATAAATGCATTTCTTTACCTCCAACAAAAGATCAATTAGTGGAGTCTGTTTGTTGGCAGGGGTAAGACAGAGGTTGTCTATTATTAAGACCCGCATGAAGTCAAAAACAAACTTTTTAGCTGGGTGATTGGTCAGATATGTCTTGACGCCCACATTGCAGTACTCAGATTGGCTTCTGTTCATTCCTGTGTCTGCTGCGAAGGCTTTAAATTCTTCTGCTGGAGATCCAACTTCATCGTCTAGATCTGTCACCTAGTAAAATCAAGTGGAAACATATGCTAGTCACACTTGATTGTATTTTGGTATTTTTACTTCCATGTTTCCTAAAAACCAAACTGTAGCAGCAATAGTATTTTCCTTCAACCCTTACCTTCTACTAAGCTATTCAATGCACTACTTCACTTTGCCTTATTTGGCCCCGCCTTTCAAGCTAGTAACCAGGCACCGCAGTCAGTTACTCAGCACACGTTCTAATATTCAAATACTGACTTGCCACTAATCATATATCTGTTTTATGCTGAATTTTATCTCTACTGTAGATAACTACACTTAATATAAATAAAATAATAGAATAAGAATAAACTATATTTGAAATAGATCTACTGAGAAGTAAAATGTCATAAAGTTTCAGATAAAGACCTGGCATAATGGTAGCAACTAAAGGCCAATCCACATTTACAGGGTAAAAACCAAAGTACTCAAATAAATAAACAAAACAAAACAACTTAAACCTGTACCAACACAAAAAGAAAGGAGCAGAAGATGTTAAAAAAACATTAAAGTACTACCAAAGGTATATTTTTACCAAAAATGAGGATTTTTAAGATTATAAACAAGCCAGGTGTTAAGGTCATATACCATACTTGTCTTTCTTAAATGTGCTACTATAGCACATGATCTTAACATCCTGGCTTGTTAATAATATTAAAAAACCCACAATTTTAGAATGAGTAATTCACCTTTATACATGAAAAAAAATTACGATGAAGAAGTTTATTCCAGGCCCTAGAGTAAGTGGTGAAAATAAAAAAAAACATCGTAAAATTCTGAAGAACTCTGAAGGAGTAACTATCTTTTGGGCTTGTTTTAAAAGACAAAAGAAGTATGTATACTATATATGATTATAGTTTAACAATCTATTAAATTAGTACAAAATATGAAAAATAAAAGTTGAAAATGAAAATGCTGAAAAGTGTATATATATATATATACCGGTATATATTTTTTTAAAGAAACAAACCCTATAATAAATTTGTAAAGACTAAATCCAGGAAATCCTAATTTTTGAGACAAAGTAGAGATAAATTTGGCTTTACTAGAGTTCTGTAACATGGAAAGAACATTTTACGACTGCATAGTTATCATCACATAAAATAAGAAGTGGATCCATAACTATTTGGAGAGGGAAGTTACTAACAAGAAACTTATAAGAAAATGGTATATGAGAACAGGAAGTTTAGTTCACTGTTACTTTAGGAGAAAGCAGAAGAAGAGTGTGGGGAGCTAGACACCAGATTTTCATGTAAGAGGTGAAGTAGAAAGTTATAAAATTATAATGTGGTCAGAGGCTTAAAAGATGGGCAAAAAAAAATCTGCTAACCATTGGAGCAGACTAATTCCAGTTTGACATTTTCCTCCCCCTTTCCTACCATCTCTGAGTAAGGGCGAATGTTGAAGGGGAAGACTGTGGCTGCTAATGCACACAGGAAATCAGGGCTCATCCACATGGAGGCCAGGTCTGGAACGTTGTGATATAAGTATCTAAAAAACTGCATCAGGGTCACAGGATATTCTCGGAGCCAAGATCCCTCTTCTTCTGATTGCCAAGGCTATCACAGGGACAAGAAGAGAAAAAAAATGTTAGAAAAACTGACACTGCTAAAAATTACTTTAAAAATGAATATTCACTACTCTTCTATAACTGGGCATACTGATGGTCCAGAACTCTTTTATAAACCACACACAAGAACAAATCTAGAAATAAGCTAAAACAAAAACAATACCCTAGGAATCGACAGGATGTTTTTCTCTTCACTGGAGTACTCACAGCTCAGTACCGTATTTTCCGGTGTATAAGATGACCCCCTAATTTTACAGTTAAAACATAGGTTTAGGCCTATATTCGCTGTATAAGACCACATCCTCGGAAGTGGGGGGTAGTCTTATACAGCGAATATAGGCCTAAACCTATGTTTTAACCATGAAATTAGGGTGTCGTCTTATACGCCCGGTCGTCTTATACGCCAGAAAATACGGTACGCATCATTATCCACATGAGTATAGCTGGTGACAATGGTGGCTGAATTACCAACAAAGTTGCCCCATCTTCCATCATGCCAGATTTGGGGGTAAAATAAAAGATTGGGACCATTACTTCACCTTTCTGAGCCTCACATTGCCATGTTAAATGATAAAAACCATGCTTTTAACCATTATACAATTGTGATACTGTGATATATAATAAGAAATATTTATTTGGTCTTCATGCTCTTAGCATAGAGTGCCTAAAACCCCTGGACTGTTCTGTTACAAGGGCCATAAAGATGTCTTGTTAATCATAAGCAGCCCCTTTCAACCACACCTGAGTTTATATCAATGAGATGACTTCTAGAAAGGCCCTAAGGATGGATGGAGGCTTCCCAGGAGAACCAACCACATGACTAAAAGGGTTGGAATTTTCAGCCCTAAATTCTCAACTGCCCAAAATCCTGCCTAGGGAGGGGAGAGGGGCTGGAGATTGAGCTCAATCACCAATGGCCAATAACTTAATCAATCATGCTCTGTAATGAGGCCTCCATAAAAATTCAAAAGAATGGAGTCTGGAGAGCTTCTTCTAGGTTGAACACACAGAGGTTTTGGGAGAGCGGTAGGACAGAGAGGATGTGGAAGCTCCATGTCCTTTCCCACATACCTTGCTCTGCACATTTCTTCAATTTGGCTGTTTATGAGTCATATCCTTTTATAATAAACTGGTAATCTAGTA
>PVKE010034195.1:0-17524 GCA_004027555.1 Craseonycteris thonglongyai | reverse complement strand
AGGCTGTGAATTCATGTCCCATTTCTACTTCCGCTGAGAACTTTCTGCTGCAGACCTCTGGTGTCAGGTGGTGTGTGGTCCATGGCAGGCCTCTCTTGGCAGACACAGAGGGTTGGGTTCGCCTGCAGTTCTATGCAGGTCAGGCCTGGGTACCAGACACTCCCAAGAAGATGATTTCTCTCTTCCTGCTACCCGCCTGCACTTTCCCATACCCAGACCTAGAAGATAATATGTTATGCCCTGAATGTGTTAAGAAGAATAAGAGGATGATGGAAAGATTGCATACAATGGGGAAGAAGAAGAAACCTGTATTAAACACACCCACATCATTCCATTTCGGTGGGCCATGTCTTAAAGAATAAGCGGTGGACAGTTCACAGTTAAATTGAGTGGTACACCCAGTAATTGCTGTGCTCTGTCCTGGGCATCCTCAATGTGGCCTGATGCCTTGAGTACAGATGTGCATGTCTGGATTTTGTGCTTGAGGTTCACCAAAAAGTGACTGCCACTGCTGCTTCTGGTATTTAGCTAGATAGAATGTAAGTTTTGTTTTAAGATTTATTATAGTGCTTTTTTTTTTTTTTTTGAGAGGTGAGAGAGGGAGAGGGGGCAGGGCCCAGAGCAGTCTCCATAGTTGTACATCATTGGTTGTGACATGGTTTCATACCACACAGGTGGATGTGGGGCCATGTGGGGTGGGCACAAAACTGGGGACCTCTCACCTGAGAGGCAAGAACCTTTGCCACCATCCTGGCAGTTGGCAGTTGCATCACAGTTCAGCATAAGGGATTTGCATGGTCGAGGGCTGGGATTCAGTCTCTGGACCTTTTGGTTGCAAAGCAAGTACTCAACCTTTTGAGCTATTTTGGCAGCCCCTAATTTGGTTTTATTAATAAATTCTTTAAAGCAGTTTTAAATTTTTCAGAAAAAAAAAGCAAGAACTAAAGTTCTCAAATACTGTTTCCAGCACTCCCCCATTTTTACTACTATAAACACACCCTGCACCTAGATTTGTTAAACCAACATTGACACAATATTATTACTGAAAGACCAAAGTTTACATCAGGATTCAATCTTTCTGTTTTACATTCTTTGGATTTTGACAAATGTGTAATGACATTTACCATTAGAGCGTTACCCAAAATAGCTTTACTGCTCTAAAGATTATGTGCTCCACCTATTCAACACTCCTCCCAACTCCTGACCACTGACAATTTTTCTATAGCTATAGCTTTACATTTTCCAGAATGTGATATGGTTGAAATTATAGTTGCCTTTTCAGATTAATTTATGTTACAGCAATACAAATTTAGGATTTCTCCATGTCTTTTTAGGACTTGATGCCCCACCCCCCATTTTTTTCTTTCAGCACTGAATACTCCATTGTCTGGATATACAGATGTTTATTCATTCACATATTGAAGGCCATCTTGGGTGCTTCCAAGTTTTGGCTGTCATAAATGAAGGTGCTATAAACATTTTTTGTTCAGGTTTTTGTGGACATAAATTTTGAACATATTGGGTTCAATACCAAAAAGCATGAATTATAGATCTTACATTATGAGTATTTAGTTTTGTAAGGAGCTGCCGAACTTGTCCAGAGTGCCTGAACCATTTTGCAATTTTATCAATGAATGATAGCTCCATATCCTCACCAGCATATGGTGTTCTCAGTGCTTTGGATTTTGGCTATACTAATAGGTGTGTAATGTTATCTTAGTGTTTCAATTTGTGATTATATAATTTTATATAATGTGAACAATCTATATTTTAAAGATTTTTATTGTTGGAGAGAAAGTGAGAGAGACAAAGACAGAAGTGGGGAGGGCTCAGAGTAGTCTCCATAGTCGTACATTGGTAGTTGTGACAGGTTCATTCCATACAGGTGAATGTAGGGCCAGGTGGAGTGGGAAATGAACTGGGGGCCTCTCCATGGGAGGCAAGAGACTTTACCACCATTCTGGTGGTTACCAGTTGTGCTGCAGTTCAGCATATGGATTTACAGGGACCAGGGACCTTGTGATTGCAAATCCCAGCACCCCATGGGCAATATTGTAATATGCTTATTTGTAATTTATATATCTTAGGTGAGGTCTGCTCAGATCTTCTGCCCATTTTTTTTTTTTTTAAAACCTGGCTGTTCATTTTGTTAAACCTTAATAGTTCTTTTTATATTTTGTACCACAGTCTTTTATCAGATAAGTCTTTTGTGAATATTTTTCTCAGTCTGTGGCTTGCCTTCTTCATTCTCTTGATCCATTGGTATATTTAGATCATTTGATGTTTAATGTGATTGATAGAAATAAATTGAGATATTTTTCAAAAAAAAAAAAAGATACACTTGGTATTTCTGGTGGTAGTCTTTTGATTTGTAATGTTAAAATTATATCTTACAAGTAATCCAATTCACCCTTGAGGTAGTTGAGGAAATGGGGCAAATAATGAAAGTAGACTTGACTAAAATCACGAAAATAGTTAGCAGCAAAATGAATCTAGAATCCAGGTCTCCATATTCTCCATATTCCAATCTCATTCTTCCTACTACATTACACTTAAATCCCGTAGTAATTTTGTATATAAATTAAATCATAATTTAAATACTCTGAAATAATATTTGTAAAGAATCCTTTACTGATACGAGTAAACACCCTACAGTTAATCTGTTTTCTAAATTAATATTTAAGAGGGAGAGAGTTTTATAGACTGTTTTTGGAATTTGATTTTATCTAAGAATGAAGAGATAAACAAGAAGTGGATTCAAAATATATAGTTTAAGTAAAATATTTAAATTATGAAATATTCTAAACATACAAAAAAATATACAGAATATATTATGCAGATACCAGTGTTATTGATATATTTGAAACCACTATTCATTTTTCTTCTTTGGAGCTAATCACTGGTATCTTTTCTGTCCATGTTTATATAATTTTACATCTGATTTCATAAATTTATGCATATATATGCCTTTTATTGCTTTGTGTATTTTTAAATATACAGCTTACATTTTCATCCAGCGTAATGTTTTTGAGATTTGGCCATTCTCTGTTCTGTCACAGTATTGTCTTGAGTCCTGAAGCTCCAGTTGTGGTTTTCCTAGCAGCTTCTGACTCTTCCCTTTTGGTATTAAGATGATTGTCAGAGTTCTCTATACCACCCATCCTTATACCACAATGTCACAGTCTTCGATAGTTTCTTCTGGTTACTCTTTCCCAGACACTAGCGAATGACCCCTTGCATATGATTATTTCTGCCTGGGTAACAAGCCCATCACCTAAACCCTGAACTCTATAGCTGGGAAATGGGATGCATTGATTACTTTAAGTCAATCTCAGGTCACTCCTGGGTTCTGATGTTGGCATAGTACACGTTTACTAAAGGAAAATCTGGATATTATTAGGGGAAATGGAGGCTGACCTCAAAATAACAAATGTTCACTATCAGTACTCAATAGGTGATTATTGAAGGAATAAATCTCTTATTTGATAATTTCTTGAGATAAACATGAACTATTGCATTTTATAGATGAGACAGATTTGAAAGAGGTGAAACAATTTGCTCAACTTAGTAAGTTGAAGAACGGGGATGCAAATGTATACCTTCTGAGTCTTAATTGCTTTTTTTTTTTTTTTTCATTAAACCATGACGCTTATTTGTTACATGTGTGTATTTTATTATTATAATGTAGCGGACTAGTCTTGGGATTTAGCCTCTCTTTAGAATCCATTCTAAGAAAAAAGCTTCAGATGGCCAACTATTAACAGTTATATGAACTTTGGCTTATATAACCTATTCTTAAATTGAAGAGGACCAGAAATTTTGTTTTCCTTAGTATAAAATAGTTTCAGAAATATCTTTTCCTCTTTAAATGTCTTCTTTATTATTGTGTAAATAAAACTGTGAGAAAGGTTGATGTAGGAATAGTTATTTAAATATCAACTTCTCTTTGTTAAATTTTGTTTGCATTTTACCAGCGCTAATTCTCCCCCCACCCCCCCACCTCCATTTCATTGTTGCTTAGGTGTTCTCGATTCAGCTGTTACACATGGACCACATTATTCAAAGACTTTTCTTATGAGAGATGGGAACAGTACTCTGCCTTGTGTATTTTATGAAATAGTAAGTATTTGTCTTAAGTATTCTTTGCAAAGCATATGCTAATAAAACATACACATTCAGGCTGTAATTGCTTTGCAGTAGAAATTCTGTTAACACTTTAGTAGTACTTTCAACATTTTATTTGGTTTTAGTTCTAATATTAAAGTTGTTTATTTGTTCAGGTAATATGGAGAGCCTAGTAGATGTAATGGATATAAATTGGAATATAAGTGGTAAATGGCTCTTTCTCTCAAAGAGTTTATAATCTCAGACAGTTATATAAATACTACATTGTGGTATGATAAATAGTGTGATAAAGATATGTGCAGGGTGCTTGCTATAAAGTAGATAGGAAGATCAGGGAAAGATTTTTAAAGAATATAGTAACTTACTTTATTTTAGATATTTAAGAGCTAATAAATGAAGCCGAAGTGTGTGTGGGGAAGGAAAAGTAGGGAGGAATACACTCTTAAATTGAGAGAGCAGAATATTCAAAGACATGAAGGTAAAAGAGATTCTGGATTGTGTAGGAAACTGCAAGGAGTTTATCAATACCAGAGTGTAGAGTTAGTACGGGTAAGTGATGTGGGTAAGGGTAGTGGTTCTGAAGTTGGGGGAAGCAAAGAGTGGGCTGGGATAGAGGAAAGAAGAGGCTCAGTGAGAAAGAAAGCTGGGGGTAACAAAGGAGGCTGGAGACCACAAGGGAATCTGGAGACATTATAAGACTTACATACTTTATGCAAGAGTTTGACATTAATTCTGAAATTGGTCTGAAATCAGATGTGGCTTGCAGTTTTTGCTCCATCATTTACTAGCTTTATGACCTTGAGTAAGCTGCTGAAACTTTTCTGAGCTTTAGTTTTTTAATCTGTAAAATGGGGAGACTAGTTCTTATTTTGAAAGACTGTTTTGGAGATTATATGATAAAACATATGGATGTATAGCATCCAACCCATAGTAAATGATCAAAAAATAGTAATTGTCATGTTATTAATTTCTAAAGTATCTTGAATGTTTATTTTTCTCTTGTCTGATAAGTTTTTAAAAACCTTTATTGAAGTATAACATATACAGAAAAGTGCACTAATCATAACTCTACAATTCTATGAAGAATCACAAAGTGAACATTACCAAGGATAAGAAATAGAACATTGCTATCAGTCCGTACTTCTTGTGCTTCCTCTGATTCACTAACCCCTGTCTCCTACCTAAAAGCAACCACTATTCTGACTTTTTAAAAGATTTATTTTTATTGTTTTTGACAGAGAGAGACAGAGAGAAGGGGGAGGGCCCAGAACAGTCTCCATAGTTGCATATCATTGTTTTTTCCATATAGTTTCATTCCACAGGTGGGCGTGGGCTGTACAGGGCAGGAACTGGGCCCGGGTCTCACCCCAGTGAGAACTGAACTGGAGCACACCCCAGTTCAGCATATGGGTCCACACAGGTTGGGCCGGGATTTGATCCTCGGTCCCGGGGCTGCAAAGTGAGCGCTTAACCCACTGAGCCATCTCGGCTTCCCCACTATCCTGACTTTTAATAAATTAATTCTGCTTTTTTTTGAACTTTATATAAATAGTATCATATGGTATGTCTTTTTTTTATGTCTGGTTGTTTTCACTCAACACATTGTAAGATCCATCTGTGTTGCATGTAGCTATAGTTTATTTATATTTTCTACATTCAATATTCTGTTGCTTGAATATACCAGAGTTCAGTTTTCTGTCCTATTGTTGGTGGGCATCTGGGTTGTTTCCACATTTTTTTTGCTATTACAAATAATGCAATATGAACATTCTTGTATTTGTCCCTTGTGGGTATGCATGCATTTTTGTTGGGCATGTACCTAGGAGTAAAATCACTGCATCATAGTGTATGTGTGTGTTCTAATACAGTTGTTATTGCTAAAGAACTTGCCAAAGGATTGTACCAGTTTACACACTCACAATGACTGTGGGTGAGTTGCAGTTTCTTTGTATTCTTATCAGCACTTAGTACTGTCAGTCCTTTTTATTTTAGCTATTCTAGTAGGTGTTTAGTGCTATCTAATTTCTCTACAATTCCTTGGTGATTAAGAAATGAGTTTGAGCACCTTATTTAGTTACTGGTCATCTAGATATTTTCTTCTATAATGTTTGTTCAGGTTCATCTTTTCCATTGAATTATTTGTCATTTTCTTATTGATTTATAAGACATTTTCTTTCTTTCTTTTATTCTTTTCTTTTTTTCCCTTTTGTTTTCCCCTCTCCCTCCCTCCCTCCTTCACTCCTCCCTTCCTTCCTTCCTTCCTCCTTCCTTCCTTTCTTCCTTCCTTTCTTTTTATTGTTAAAACTTTACTTTTTTATTTTCTTACTTTATGTACTTACTTACTTACTAACTATTCTAGGTACAAGTTCTTTGTCCTTTATGTGTGTTGCAAATATTTACTCATACTCCATCGTTTGCTTTTTTCACTTTTAATGGTGGCTTTTGAAGAACAGAAGTTCTTCACTTTAATATAGTCCTTTGAGCAATTTTCAATATTATCCCTTATAGCTTGTGCTTTTTATGACCATTTAGTGACAGTAATCCTGGACTATTTAATTTATTTATTTTACTTTTTAAAATTTTTTTCAGAATACCTTAAATTTATTCATGAGTGAGAGGATTTGACCTGTCTGGTGTTTTTCTGGTTTACTAGTCCCATTAAGGCATAGCCCTTTTGTATAGGTTGCAGGGCCTAGGGGTTTTAACTTTTGGGTCCTAGCCCTAAGCTTGGGGTGGGATGGAGGTGATTGCCAGAATCTCTTTTCCTTGGGGACTTCTGATTCTTTTTTTTTTTTCCTGCCATCACTATGAGCCTGCCAAAAACTTTGCTCAGTTTCTTAAACTTTCAGTTGCCTTGACTATAATTGGCAGATACCCCAGCAGAAAAGCATCCTCAAATATCAGATCCCATTCTAGACTTCTGCCATTTCCCATATGGGGGGTCTGTGTAATTTCTCACTGCCTTGCTATCTCTCTGGTGTCTATGAGGAGATTTTAAAGTATTTCATCCTGCTATTCTAGATGTTATTATCTGGGGAGTTGGTCTGAACCACCTTTCTGTCATCTACTGAAAGTAGAACTCTGACAATGAGTGACTAGTTCATGTGCCATTACATCAAGAATTAGTCTTTTAAGGAGCAGCAGCTTGCTAGCTTGTAAGAAGCCCTACCCAAGCGAAGCTCTGTGGCAGGGCACACATATGCAGCTAGCTGTCATGCTAATAATATATCTTATTGATATTTATTTTTTTAAAAACAGGATCGTGAACTTCCAAGACTGATTAGAGGCCGAGTTCATAGGTGTGTTGGAAACTATGACCAGAAAAAGAATATTTTCAAATGTGTTTCTGTCAGACCAGCATCTGTTTCTGAACAAAAAACTTTCCAAGCATTTGTTAAAATTGTAGATGCTGAGATGAGGTATTATACTAATGTAATGAATGAAATTTAAATAGTGATAAAGGAAGTTTAAATAGTATAACTTAAAACACTTTTCTGTTATTGTTTAAATTACTCTCTCCAGTTTTATAGCTGCTGCTTTTCTGTATTTTGTTTGTTGATTTAAAAATAATTATTTTTTAAATTTATTTTTAAAGCAAAGTTATTTTTTATTTTATTTTGCATTACACATTAATATATGCACAATAAATGAATATGGGAAAGTTCTGCAAATATAAAGAAGGAAATATTAATCCATTCTGTTTCTTGAATTGTGCATAGATTATACAGATATATTTAGTTTGTCAATTTCTTAAGCTGTGTACTATGATAACTGCACATTTTAATGTTCATATTACATGTCAAAAAATGTTAATACTAAATTGAGTTAAAATATTTAAATCCTTTGAAAGGTATAAAGAAGTTTGAAAAATAATTTTACTGTATTTTTTTATTTTTATTAAACTTATTGGGGTGACACTAGTTAATAAAATTATATAGGTTTTAAGTGTACATTTCTATAATATATCATCTATATATTGCATTGTGTGTTCACCACCAGAGTCAGTTTTCTTTCTATCACCATATATTTGACCCCCTTTTTTCTTTTATCACTCTCCTTTCTTCTTTCCCCTCTCGTAACCACTGAACTGTTAGCTGTGTCCATGAGTTTTTGTTTCTTAGTTTGTATTGTTCATATGTTGCTTTCAGTATTAATCCCACATATGAATGAAATCATATAATTCTAATTTTACTGTTTTTATAAAAATGGTACACTTGCTAAAATTCAGTTTCAGATAAAAATGCTCAATATATAAGAATAGGTACTTATTTAACAAGAGATAATAATACATTGAGTTGGCCCAAAAGCCAACATCAAGCTTAATGAGGAAATAGACATCCTCACTAAAGTCATGAACAAGAAGACAAGGGTGCCCACTATTAGTACTGGTACTAAGCATTGTACTGGAGCTACTAGTCTATGGAGTTCATTTAATTACTTCAAATATTCAGAGCATATACTCTGTGCCACGCAATGTTTCAAAGCCCTTAATGAAATAACTAAAATCTCTGAACTTAAGAAATTTATATTTTGGGATCCAGAGAATACATTAAATAAAAGAAAAATTTGAGATATTAAAATTATTGCTTTTGGCAGATAATATATAATTATATACATGAAAAAACTCAAGAAAATCAATTGAGAAACTGCAAAAATGAGCTAACTTGGTAAGGTTCTAGAATAGAATAATATGCAGAAATCATTGTAGATGGTATTTATATGATCCATAACCATTAGAGTTCTTTTTATGTACCTTTCCAAGTACATGATATCCAAGACTAATCAAGACTAAATTGTAAATGTGAAAAATACGTGAAAAAAACTTTAAAATACTAATAAAGTATAGAAAAGAAGACTTGGACAAATGGAAAAATAAACTATTTTCTTGGATAGGAAGACAAAGATGTTGAATTTTTCCAAATTAATTTGTAACTTGTAATTTCTATGTGTATACATACACACACGCAGTGTCTGTGAGAGCGCGCATGTGAGCGCACACGCACACACACACACACACCTCCCCAGCCTGGTACCAAAGGTTATATGTAAAAAACTAAATGAGAATAGTCAGGGAAACTCCAAAAAAGAATAATATAGGATAGTTTTTGAATATTATAAAGCCTTAAATATATTATCTATTGCTGCATAGCCAATTACCCTACCACCCCAAATTAGTGGCTTAAAACAATGAATATCTATTATCTCACAGCTTCAGTGGGCCAGGATTTCAGGCGGGGCTTGGCTGAACAATTCTGGCATGCAGTCTCTTAGGAAGACTCACTTCCAAGTAGCTCATTATAGGCACTCTTCACTTAACAACCAACCCAGTTCCCTTCCTAGGACTAGGTCATTAAGTGAATTGGTCGATAAGCAAGGAACTTAAAGGCAGATGTCTTGTGGTGTGTCCTGGCACCATAAGGTATGTATTTTTTAATAGGTATCATATGACATCACACTTATCAATGAAATATATAGTCTTGGGTGATTGCAAATGCTTTGTGTAATGAATACTAACTGACTACAAAATGAGAAGACTGAAAAAGGGAATTCCCCACATTTGGGAACTGGTTATAAGTCCCAGCAGTCACTAAACTGGTAGGTCATTAAGTGAGGAGTGGTTGTACATAATTGCTGAGTGGGTGCTTCCTGTTGGCAGGAGGTCTCAGTTTCTTACAATGTGGGCCTTTTCAAAGGGCTGCTCAAGTGTTCTCATTACGTGGTAGCTGGCTTCTAGAGAGACAAATAGTTATTCAGGTGGAAGCTATCCTTTTTATAACCTAGCCTTGGAAGTCATACAACATTACTTCTACATTTTGTTAGAAGTGAGGCATTAAGTGTGGACGCATTTGGAAAGGGGAATTAGGCTTCATCATTTGAAGGAAAGAGTGTCAAAGAAATGGCAAGACATTTTAAAACCAGCACATACTATAAAGGCATATTTATCCATGCAAAATATGGTACTGGTTCATGAATAGGCAGGTCAGTAGAACAGAATTTAAAGTATAGAAATAGACTCAAGTATATAGGGAACTTAGTGATAAAGGTATTATAAAATCTGAGGTCTGGGCAAGAGACCCTTTTTTTAATTGTTAAATTTATTAGGGTTACATTGGTTAGTAAAAATTACATAGGTTCCAGGTATACAACTCTACAGTACTTTGTCTTATGTATTACAATATGTGTTCACCACCTGGAGTCAGCTTTCTTTCAATAAATGGTGTTGGGAATGTCTTCCTTTGAATATTTCCTTTATCCTCGAGTAAGGAAAAAAGTCATTGCGGGGGTCAGATCGGGTGAGAAGGGAGGGTAGTCCAATACAGTTGTTTACTGGCTAAAAACTCCCTCACAGATAATGCCTCACAACCTGGTGTATTGTGATGCGAGAGCCATGTGTTGTTTGTAAAAAGTTCAGGTCATGTTTGTCTTTTTCACTCGGCCTTTATAGCACTTCCAAATAATCAGCTTGGTTGACTGTCCAATTGGTACAAATTCATGATGAACAATCCTTCTGATATCAGAAAAGTTTAGCAACATCATTTGGGTTCTTGATTTTGACTGATGGAACTTTTTTTTTTTTTAAGATTTATTTTTATTGTTTTTTGACAGAAAGACAAGAGAGAGACAGAGAGAAGGGGGAGAGCCCAGAGCAGTCTCCATAGTTGACAGTATTAGTTTTTCCATATAGTTTCACTCCACAGTTGGGCGTGGGGCTGCACAGGGCAGGAACTGGGCCGGGAGCCTCCCGCATAGACCCTGGCAAGAACCGAACTGGGGGCACACCCCAGTTCAGCACATGGGTCCACATGGGCCAGGGCTGGGATTCGATTCTCAGTCTCCAGGGTTGCAAAGCGAGCACTTAACCTGCTGAGCCATCCAGCTTCCCCTGATGGAACTTTTTTGGTCATGGAGAATTGGCTGACTCACTGTGCACTTTGACCCTTTGTTTCAGGGTTGTATTAGAATAGCCATGTTTGACCACCAGTGATAACACAGCCCAAAACATCATCTTGTCTCTCCAAAAGGTCTTGGCAAATTAACTCCTTTACTTTTGTTCATCAGTGAGCTCCTTCAGGACCATCTCTGTACACACCTTTCTCATGCTAAGATTTTCAGTGAAAGTTTTCCTGATTCTCTATCAATGTTTACTTGGTCTGCTATGCTGCTCACAGCCAACAATTTGGACACACAATTGGATGAATTTTTGCAATATTTTCGTCAGTTCTGTTCATTACTGGCTGCCCTGACCTTTCTTCATCAGTGACGCTTTCTCTCCCATCAGAAAAACATTTTATCCATTTGTACACTGCTGTTTTCTTCATGGCGTCATCCCCATCAACTTGGACTAACATGTCCTTGATTTTACTTCCACTCTTGCCAAGTTTAACAATAAATTTAATGTTTGTTTGTTGCTCTAATTCAAACTCTGACATTCTCATGACAGAACATAAAAACGCACAACAATGGTGAACACTCAGCAAGACACAGCCACACGACATGAACACAGCTGTGACTCACTATACATCAAGGTTATAAAACCTTATCAAGTTGTTTGTACAGTGCTGCCATGGTGGCAAGTTCCCAATTTTAATTGTCAGATGTATTTATAACAGTAAATCTTCCCATTAAGGACTATACCATGGCTATTTATTTAGTTATTTTCTTATGTCTTTCAGTAAAGTTTTATAAATTTGTTGATAAAAATTTTGCTCATGTTATTTCTAAATATGTATGTATGTATGTATGTATGTATGTATAACATCCATTTAATTCTCTCTTTGTTACCTCAGACCTGTTTTTCTGAAACACATCTGCACTCTGGCCTTTCCTCTATGCCTTCTTGCCCTCATTCTTTGGATCACTTTTGCTCACCATTTTATGAATCAAGCAAGAGAAGAGGGCGTTACAGTCCCTAGCTTCAAAAACAAGCTGGAGGAATATCTTGGAAGGTACATGAAAGGAGGATGCAGAGGATGCTAGCAATTTCTTTCCTAGCTGTACAGTTACTGCCTGTAGCAAAGATTCAGCTGTGGTGCAATTGGGAGATTACATCGGGAAAGTTTGGTGTAAACCAAGCTGCTCCAACTTGCAGCTCACATACTACACAGGGACCAAGATAGTTTTAAATGCAGTCAAACACAAATTCATAAACTTTCTTAAAACATTTTGAGACTTTTTTCTTTTTGGCAATTATTTTTAGCTCATCAGCTATCAATAGTGTTAGTGTATTTTATGTGTGGCCCAAGACAATTCTTCCAGTGTGGCCCAGGGAAGCCAAAATGTTGGACTCCCCTGGACTGTAAACTCTTAAAGAATATGGTATATTCTTTGAATCAGGAATCCATATATGATTTCGCCCATAACCATGATTCACAAATCTAGGAATCAAGGGGTGATAGCAGGACTGACTTCTGTCATTATTAGACCAAATAATACAGCTTTTGTTTCTCCTCCCAATTTTATGCTCTGTTGGTTTAGAGAGCTTACTTTCTGTCATAGCCTGGGTTGCCCAAAAAGCAGAGACTGAGAGGAAGTCTTCCTTGCTAGTAGTTTATTTGGGAAAATTATAGGGAGAAGTGATGGATAGAGGGGTATATAAGGAAGCAGGAAGAGCCAGTACTTGGGTGGCTTATTAAGTTGGCCCCCACTAGGAGTGAGTAAGGCTTAATGAAATGCATCACAGGACCATCCACCTTAGTGAAAACAGGCAAAGCACATATTCACCATCTCCCAGCACCTGTTGTTAAAGGGGTGGCCCAAGGGTCATTACCTCCCCTACAGCTGTAGGTTGTATGTGTATTAAGCCCCTTTCCCATGATATTCCACTCTATGGAATCAGAGAAACCCCATGGCAGTTCACGAGAAGCAGGTGGAGCAGGCCTCGGGCAATGCAGTTAGATATCCGTATGAAGTTGGTTGAAATTTGGGCAGAACTGGTTACAGCAGTGACTGGAATAAAAAATTATATCATAGGTAACCAAAAGTCGTGAATGAGAAGTGACTGATACATTTCCTGAGGGAGGAATACTTCTATCGGAATTGCCTCGATGATTCTTTCCACTGGAAGCTGAGATGGCCACTTGACCATTTTGGTCACTGAACCAACAGGCAAAGAAGTTACCATACAGTGTGGAATAACTCAATCCAAATTAACAGTAGACAATTGGGTTTCTCTACACAATGAGGAAAAGAAAGACCATGCTAGATATTCTGGAGATTCTTTGAGGTGCCATTACGAAAACTTAATAGAAAACTATCACAGCCCAATAAAGATAGTAACACTGGGCATTTGGATTCCCAAGGACTGAAGGTTGAATGTCAGTAACCCCATCCAGCTGAAGTGATGACAGAGGGAACACGGAATAGGTATGGAGGAAGGTTACAAAGTTAGCTACGGCCTTGTGATCAATTGCAGGGTAATGAAGAACTGGAAACAGGAGGTCACCTGACACACGTGCAGAGTAGTAGAGATGGTGGTGACAGGGTGCTGTTAAGGTTTTCCTAGAGAGGGAAGAAGCTAGATGTACCTCAGTGGGATACAAACCTGGGTTTCTTTTCTGTCTAGGCCTGATAAGGAATTGAACGTGATCTGGGAGAGTTTTATCTTTTTTTTGTTCTCTTATCCTTGCCCTTTCCATATATTTGCATAAGGTTGGGTCATAGAAGCAAATTTTTGTTAACTGTAGGTTTATCTCTACTGTAGTGATGGGTTGTTGTGAGAAAGTCTGGCCCCTGGGATTCTTTCCAAAGTATGTGTCTTTCTTGGTGGTACTCTACTCAAAGACAAGACACTTGATGGTTTCTTGTTGCCCAGAAGATAAAGCTTAAACTCCTCCACTTGAAGGTATTTTAGAATATTCACAGTCTAGTCCCTGCTTATTTTATGGCTTCTCCAGCCTCACAGGACTACTGTCCATCAAACAGGCGGTGTTCAAGTATCCTCACGTGAGTTTCTTTCCATCTCCACCTTTCCCCAAAGTATAGTTATTCACTGCTTCAGGACTTGGAGCATTTTCCTGAGAGGTTCTGAGTAATTACTTTGTCTTTAATGAGTTCCTCTAGGATCTGGGCTCCTTGGGGATCCAGAGCCCTTTTGGCCCAGGGATGAGTAGAATGGGAGATGTGAGAAGGGGTGTTGCAGAAACAGGTGATGACTACAGAGGCTCTTACTTCACATGCCATAGTGAATAAAGGGCTGCAGGAGCTCTGGTCAGGGACCTGGGAAAGCCTCCATACACATTGGGGAAGTTGGGCAGAGGAGGAAAACCTGGACTCTTGGGGTCCTTCCAACCTGAGGGTCTTAATTTTTCAGAGTATGTGATGTCCTGCAGGGGAGTTTTTCAGGTATGATTACCCTCTTCACCTCTCTGCCTCCCAAGATTTCCTATATTCTAGAATTATTTTTATTACTGTTAACCAGTTATAAGACTTTTATTAATAGAATTCATAAATATTTCCTGTGGAATGTATTTCCACAATGTACTATCATTTTAACATATTGACAGCTCTTCAGGTAGGCTTTAATGTAGTAGTTCTGAGACTGCTTTAAGAATCACCTTGAGCTTTAAGAACTGTTGCACATGCCACCTCTCAGAGTTTGTGATTAAATTTATCTGAGTGGGGGGCAGTAATCCTTATTTTTAAAAACATATATTCTTGCAACTCCTTGTGTAGTCCATGGACAATAGCATTGGCATTAACGGGGTGCTAATTTAGAAAGTAGAAGCTTATCTGCTGAATCAAACTCAGTGTTTCCTGAGAACTCTCAGATGATTTGCCTGGACATTGATTTTAGAAACACCGGCCTAGGTGATTTGTATGTGCAAACTGGGCTGAAAACTACTGACATAAGATGAGAAGCTCATTGCACGTCAGTGGCAGCATCTGCAAGTGCCATCTCTGGTTTGTCATCTCCAGCCCTACTATTGACACAAGAGTCATGCCTGACTCATTTACCAGGTAAGCAAAGTTCTGAGAAACCAGCTGTGTGATTTCCCTGGATCTTTTACGCTGTAATGCCAGTACATAGTGTACAAGTGTAAAAACTGTTAATATGCTGCATCCAATAGCATTTTGGTGGAGAGAATCCCTGCATTGAAAGAGCTTCCCACATCTCTTAGAGCTTCTCTGCTTTCTTTGCCAGCTTTGAGGCATTCTGAGGTGTCTTAGGGTTCTCCAGGGAAATGGAACCAATGGGAGATTCTATCTATAAGCATAGCCAGATATCTATTATCATCTGTATTAGTGACAAGAGTAGTGTATCTGAGGTACATCTTCCATGAGTACAAAGTTGCATTTGTACATTTTGTAGTAAGTGTCAAGTTTAGTGCTAAATGGTTCAGGGCAGTGAGTTCTTGCTCTGGGAAAATTCAGTAAGAAGAGTGACTAACTTGAAAGGACTTCTGATGCCTTTAAAGTTGGAGGAATGCATGTCTCAGCCTGAAGCACAACCATGAAATATTTAGGAAACATCAGCTACATCCAGGCACTTTGCCAAGTGCTGGCACTGCTGCGGTTGTGAGCAGACATGACCTTCCTGTGTGGAGTTTACAATTCAGTAGGGAAGTCAGCTATAAGCAAAGAATCCCAATGGCACTGATTGTGTGGAAACAAGCCCAGGATGCTGTGAATACAGCAGTGGTCTTCACCTGGACTGGGGAGACAGGGAAGGTTTAGTGACATGTAATACACCTGAAGGACAAGTAGCAGCGGGCCAGGTCAAGAGGAGGGAAGATGCTGGGCAAGAGGAACATCAAGTGCAAAAAGCTGGAGGCAAAAAGTTGTGACTTTTAAGCCCAGCATTACCAGTTAAAGAAATCTAAGTGCAATTGTGGAGCCAACGAAGTAGTCATGGGAAAGGGTCAGTAATGAACCACTTTTTAAAATTGAAACCTGTTTTGTGTACAATATTGTTTTAGTTCCAGATGTACAATATAGTGATGTGACATTTCGTGTACCTCACAATGTGATCACCACACTAAGTCTAGTACTCTCTGGTCCCTGCACAAAGTTATGACTGTATTCTCCTTCACCAGATGGGTGAGAAAGGTGACGCACTTTTTGGAAGGAATTTTGCCTTTATCTTAGGAACAATGAGGATCCATGAAGACGTTAGGCTAGAGAATGATCAGATGTTCATCTTACAATGCTGCAGTGAGGCGGAAAGATACTGAAGGTGAAGGGCTCCAGCATGAAGTAGGGAAGTGAATGAAGAGGCTGTTTCAATAGTATGGGTAAGATAGGATGTCTGTCAATTTGGAGTAATGAAATATGAGGTAAAGAGTAGATGAATGAGAAAGAGAATTAAGTGGCAATGCCTATTGGGCTTGTTGACTGTGGATGTTGATGATGAGAGAGGTGAAAATGAAAGAAAACTCAGGTTGACATTTATGACTGAGAATTCTGGATGTCTTCTACTGAGATACAGGAAATTAGAGTAGGATGAGATTGGGAGAGGAGCAGGGTGAGATCCTGATTTTCTTTTGGGATTTGTTGACCATAAAATGCTTTGACACATCCAAGGGAATATATTCATTAAGCAACTGAGTGTCCTTTTTTCATAGGCTAGAGAGTCAGCTATATCTGAGGTTTAAATGGTAATTAAGCCTTTGGAGTAGATAAGTTTTTCTTCATGGTATATGTAGATTTATAAGAGAACAGTGTTCAGGAAAATGTCATGAGGAACATCATTACCAGTATGGATGGAGCAGGAGCCAATTACATGGCCAGGCAGGTATGAGGAAAACCAACATGTTTTGTGTCCTAGAAGCCAATGGAGGAGAATGTTTTTAGAAAAGCTGAAACATTGTTATGTGTTCAAGGGAATTGTAGAAAATAAGTCATTTTCAATCACAGAGATTCTGATCATAGAGATTTGACATATAGAGGATGTAATGGTAAAACGGTGATATAAACGACTTTTTGTAGAGTGCCCAAAAGACCACGTACCATGGAAATATGTTCATTTTGAAATTCAGGTTTTAATGGACACTATTATTTCTTCCTGAAGAAACTGGAGACAGATATGGCAGGAAGGAATCAAACTGTCATCTCAGAGTTTCTTCTGCTGGGACTGCCCATCAAGCCAGAGCAGAGAAACCTGTTCTATGCCCTGTTTCTGGCCATGTATCTCACCACTGTCCTGGGGAACCTCCTCATCATTGTCCTCATTCACCTGGACTCCCACCTCCACATGCCCATGTATTGGTTTCTCAGCAATCTGTCCTTCTCTGACCTCTGCTTCTCCTCTGTGACCATCCCCAAATTGCTACACAACATGCAGAGCCGAGTACCGTCGATCCCCTATGCAGGCTGCCTGACCCAGATGTACTTCTTCCTGTTTTTTGGAGATCTGGAGAGCTTCCTCCTCGTGGCCATGGCCTATGACCGCTATGTGGCCATC
>PVKE010034194.1:0-17516 GCA_004027555.1 Craseonycteris thonglongyai | reverse complement strand
CTCAATCTCTTAAAGAACTCATTACAACTCTTACTTTACAGCAAACTAACAATGGTCAAGCACAAGTTGACTTCCTAAACATAAGCAGAGGGAAATTACTGAATCTTTATAAAGGTTCTGTGATTCAAAAGAAAGGAATTTGGCTTCTATTTCAGTATGTCAAAGTGAGATCCAACCAGACTGATTCTCCTGCAGATAATAGCCACAAACTTTATATAAATACCAAAAGTAAACTATCTAGAGGTACTGAAGCATAAACAAAAGCAGATTGATTCTAGAGTATTGGAACTTGTAAATTGAATGAGTGCACGATGAGTTTCTCTTTCTTAGGGTGTTTATTATTAGGCTGTAGTCAGTAGCTGCTCAGAGCAGCTAAAACTGCAACAAAAAATTAGAATCGATCTGGTCAAAAGAACCAGAAGACAGTGTTAGAGGAACCACAGCCACTAGAAATTGAGGGGTGAATCCCAGAAAAGAAAGAACCAGAGTGTGAGAACCTGAAATACTGTGTATAGATTTTGCTTAAATCCCTGGTTGACTCTTGAACCACATATCTATGTGGGCAAACTTCCAACTAAAGACAAAAATATGAACTGAGATTTGAGTTGCCATCTAAAAGACAAAGTTTATATTTTGAATGCAATTAGGTTAATTGCCTAATAAGCAACAAAAGCAAAATAAATCATTGGGGAATGCGACAGATTCCACATCTACCATTCACAATGTATAGAATAAAATGAAAAATTACTCAACATACAGAGAACCAGAAAATTATGACTTATTCTCAAGAGAAAAAGAAACTAATAGAGAACAACTCCTAGATGACTCAAATGTTGGAATAGCAGCTACTATAGCTGTACTTGAGTTAAAGAAAATTGTGCTCTCAACTAATAAAATGATAGGAAATCTCAGCAGAGAAGTAAAATCTATATTTAAAAAACCAAATATAAACCTAAGAACTAAAAAATTATATATTTTTAAAAATCACTGCATGAACATAATAATGAAATGGAGATTACAAAGAAAAGAATCAATAAACTAAAGATACATCAATTATTTAATCTGAAGAAGTAAGAAAAAAATTAGAAGAAAAAATATGCATAGAGCTTTCAGAGACCAGTGGGACAATATCAAAATGTCTAATATACATATTATAATTAAAGTCACTGAAAGAAAGAGTGTGAAAAGGGAACATAAAATATTTGAAAAAATAATGGCCAAAATTTTCCCAATTTTGGTTAAAAATATATTTACAGACTCAATTTTAGGCAGATTCAAATCTATGTAGAGTAAATACAAAGAAAACCATGTGTAGCAGCAGCATAGTCAAACCACTGAGCAACAAAAATAAAAAGATGATTATTTTAAAATCCTGAAAGAAAAAAAAAATCAATTCAGGATTTTATATCTGGCCAAAAATATCTTTCAAGAAAATAAATAAATAAATAAAATTAAAATTATTTATTACCAGCAGATATGCACTATCAGAAAGTATAAAGGAAGTTCTTTAGACTAAAGGAAAATGAAACCAAATGGAAGTAAAATCTTCAGCAAGGAATAAAGAGCATCAGAAATGGTTAATATCTGGTAAATATTTAGGACTATTCCTTAATTTTCTTCAAAACATAGAATTATTTAAAGCAAAAGCAATAACATTATTTTGTTGTAGTTTATAACATATATAGATAAAATACATAAAACAACTACAGCATAAAAGAGGGGTGAGGATAAAAGGACATTTATGATTTAAAGATCTTTATATTTCATGTAAAGTGAGGAAATATTAATTCTAAGCAGAAAATGAAGTGTTACAGATGTGTATGATAAACACTATATAGCAACCAATAAAATGTAACACAAATAGGTATAACTAAAAAGCCAATAAATAAACTAAAATGTAATTCTAAAAATATATAAATAATTCCAAGAAAAAGATCATTCTAACAGAGAAAAAAAAATGTTTTCTTTGAAGGAGAAATTTCCCCAAAATACTCTTGTTTCTTTTATAATTATCAAGAAAAAATATTATCTAGAAAGCTAAAACCAATAATAAAAAAAGAAAACAATATAAGAGAAGGAAAGATTTCACAGAGAATTAGAACAATCAAATAATGAGAGCTTGCTCTCTTGGCCCTGTGAGGAGACAACTAAAAAAAAAGCTGTCTGCAAGCCAGGAAGTTAACTGGCACCAGACACCAGAACCGCTGACACCTATATCTTCATCTTCATCCCGAACAGTGAAAAATTAAAAATTGTTTTCTAAAAACATAAACAAAATGGAGGAATGGGTAAATACTGTGCTTGTATCCTCTCACAACCACTCACAATTACAACTAAACTACAGAACAACCATCATTGAGAATCACCTGAAGCCTAGCTGAACCAAAGCCCTACAGATAAGGACATACAGAAGAAGCCATCTGGAGACTGGAGGAGGGGTGGAGATGCAGAACAAGCTGGTCCCACACACCTTTATGACCATCAGAAAGCTCAAGGAATATCTTGGTTAGCTCTGGATAAGAGAGGTCCCAGCCCCACACCAGGTGCCCCAGCCCAGGGTTCCAATGCCAGGAGAGAAGTCCCCATAATTTCCAACTGTGAAAATCAGCAGAAACTGTGACTGAGTCTCAGGCCATCCTCTCAAAGGGCCCATGTGAGGACTTACTCACTGATGGACTCACTTACTCTGAGGTCCAGCATTGAGGCAGCAGCTTGAAAGTCTTCAGGGACACATGGAGAGAAACTGAGTTGTTTGGCTTCAGGGTGAGGGCTGTAGGGGCAGCTTTCTCCCAGACACAGGAGCTGGCAGAAGCCATTGTCCCTGTGTTGAGCCCTCCCCCATCCTGGCATGCAAACACAAGTGATTGCCATATCTGAGTCTCTTCCATCTGGCTACCTGTTCAGCCGTACCACCCTAGTGATTCCTGATACCTGGCCCTATCCAAATTTCAGGCACACTCAATCTGCTTCCATGGCTTTTCCATAAAAACAGCCTGCCTTGCCTCATGCTACAGAACTTTCTAAAATTTCTCAAAGTTTCATAAAACCTAAACAAGCAGTATCCAGCTTTGGCACGTCTTGTACCTCTAGCTGAGCAGTGCCAAGCCCTGCACTAGTGACAATAAGCCTTGGTTTGTGGCTTGACCTTTTGAGGCACCTCCAAGCCCGGCATGGGTGATAACAATCTGGGGATTGCCTTGTGGCTCATACCAAGTGGCCTTGAGCAGGGCACTGGCTGTGGCTGAACTTGGCCTGCAGTGGATCTCCTCTCATGAGATCCCAGGACTGGTATACCTAGTGGCCAGCTGCAGACCTAGCCGGAACAACACCCGGATGCTTCCAAGGATGACACATCCAAAGGACAGACTGGACAGATACAAAAGCCCTGCTAAAGCAAATCCTGCTCTGTATGGTTAGCCTCTGCACCACAACTCCTCCACAGTATTTGGGGCCAGTCCTCATAACCGATCAGCCTGAGGGTCAATTCCTCTAATTGATTTGCAAATAGCAACCAACGCTCAGCTGCTATTGGAAGATACGCATAACACACACAGGGACACACCTGTAGCACCTGGCTCTGCTGACCAAGGAGACTGTGCTGCTAGAGCCCACAGAACACTTACTACATAAGCTACTCTACTAAGACTTGGAGGCATAGCAGACCTACCTAATACATAGCAACAAACACAAGGAGGCAGTCCAAATGAGGAGACAAAGAAACATGTCCCAAATGAAAGAACAGAACAAAGCTCCAGAAAAAGAACTAAACAAAATGAAGACAAGCAATCTATCAGATGCAGAGTACAAAACACTGGTTAGAAGGATGCTCAACAATCTCAAAGAGAACTTCAACAAAGAGATAGAAAATATAAAAATGGAGATAGAAAACATAAGAAAGAACCAGTCAAAAATAAAGAATACAATAGCTAAAATGAAGAAAACTTTAGAGGGAATCAATGGTAGATTAGATGAAACAGAGGATCAAATCAGCAATTTGGAAGGTAAGGCAGCAGGAAATACCCAATCAGAGCAGCAAAAATTAAAAAGAATCATAAAAAAATGAAAAAAGTTTGAGGGGCCTTTTGAATAGCATCAAAGATACCAACAGTCACATAGAGATACAGAGGTAGAAGATGGAGAGCAAGGAATTGAAAACCTATTTGAAGAAATAATGACTGAAAACTGTCTTAACCTGGTGAAGGAAATGGATATTCAAGTCCAGGAAGCTCAGAGAGTCCCAAACAAGATGAACCCAATGAGGCCCACACCAAGACACATCATAATAAAAATGCCAAAGGTTGAAGACAAAGAGAGAATCTTAAAAGCAGCAGGAGAAAAGCAGTTAGTTACCTACAAAGGAGACCCCATAAGACCGTCAGCTGATTTCTCAACAGAAACTTCACAGGCCAGAAGGACTGGCACAAAATATTCAAAGTGATAAAAAGCAAGAACCTACAAGCAAGATTACTCTACCCAGCAAAGCTAGCATTTAAAACCAAAGGACAGATAAAATCTTCCCAGACAAGAAAAAGCTAAGAAGTTCATCAGTACCAAACCAATATTACAAGGAATGTTAGAAGGACTTCTTTAAGATGAAAAAAACAAACAAAACAAAACAACAACAACAAAAAATAGCAGGGGGAAAAAAGAAAAGAAAAAAAGATCAAAAGTATGAATAATAAAATGGCAATATCTATATGTGTATTAGCAATTACTTTCAATGTAAATGGATTAAATGTTCCAATCAAAAGACATAGGGTGGTTGAACGGATAAAAAAACAAGACCCCTACCTATGCTGCCTACAAGAGACTCACTTCAGATTGAAAGGCTCAAACAGACTGAAAGTAAAGGAATGAAAATGGAAACAAACAAACAAAAAAAGTTGGAGTAGCAATACTTATACCAGAAAAAAATAGACTTTAAAACAAGAGACAAAGAAGGACTTAGCAATCCCACTTCTAGGTATGAATCCTCGGAAACCCAAAACATCACATCAAGGGGATGTGTGTATCCATAAGTTCACTGCAGCATTATTTGCAACAGCCAAGACGTGGAGGCAGTCTGGGTGTCCCTAAATGGATGAATGGATAAAGAAGAGGAGGTACATATATCCAATGGAATATTGCTCACACATAAAAAATAGAAAATAAAATCTTGCTGTCTGCAACAAGGATGGACCTAGAGGGTATTGTACTGAGTGCAGTAAGTCAGACAAAGACAAATGTCATATGACTTCACTTAAAAGTGGAATCTAAAGAACAAATTAAGCAAACAAATGAAACAAAAACAAACTTATATATGCAGAGAACATTTTTATGGTTGCCAAATAGGAGGAGAATAGGGGATGGGTGAAAAATGGAAAGGAATTAAGAAGTATAAATTGGTAGTTATACAGTATTCATGGGGGTGCAGATAAGGAATACAGTCAATAATACTGTAATACCTAGGTGTGGTGTCAGATGGGTACTAGGTTTCTTGGGGTGATATGGAGGGGATTTGAGGGGCAGGGTGAAAGAGGTGAAGGGATTAAGACTACATATTGGTAGTTATATAATAGTCATGAGGATGTAAAGTAAAGCATAGGAAATATAGTCAATAATACAGTAATAACTATGTATAGTGCTATGTGAGTGCTAAACTACTCAAGAGGATCACTTCTTAAAGATTTATTTTTATTGTTTTTGACAGAAAGAGAGAGAGATACAGAGACAGAGAGAAGGGGAGGGCCCAGAACAGTCTCCATAGTTGCACATCATTGGTTTTTCCACATAGTTTCATTCCACAGGTGGGCGGAGCTGCACAGGGCAGGAACTTGGCCGGGGTCTCGACCCCGGTGAGAACTGAACTGGGGGCAGTCCCCAATTCAGCATATGGGTCCGCACACGTCAGGGCCGGGATTCGATCCTCGGTTCCCGGGGCTGCAAAGTGAGTGCTTTACTCACTGAGCCATCCCGGCTTCCCCAGGATCACTTCTTAAATTGTATAAATGTCTTACCATTATGCTGTACATATGAAATTAATATAAAATAAAACTGAATGTCAACTATAATTGGAAAATTAAACAAGGAGGGAAAAGGTGAAGAAGAAGAAGATGTCCAAATTCCCAGGTATAAACAAATAAGTCTTGGGGATGATGGGATGGTTCAGCGGGTTGAGGCTTGCCTTGAAGCCACGGGGCCTGAGGATCGAGTCCAGGTCCTGGCCCACGCAGACCCATATGCTGAACTGGGGAGTGCTTCCCATGTGGGAGGCCCCCAGTTTGGTTCCCACCCTGTGTGGCCTCACATTTACCTGTGGAATGAAATTATGTTGAAACTAAAGATGTACAGCTGTGGAGACTGCTCTCTCTGTCTTTCTGTGTTTCTCTCCATCTCTATCTCTGTCTCTCCTTGTCAAACAATAAAATAAATCTTAAAAAAAAAACAACAACAACTTGGGAATATAATGTACAACATGGGGGTAGTCAATAATGATAGTGTGGTATGGTATCAGATGGTTGCTGGACTTACCATATGATGAGCACTTCTTTAGGTATATAACTGTTGAATAACTGTGATGTACACCTGAAACTGATACAATATTGTGTGCTAGCTACATTTTAATAACATGCTTACACAATTAAAAGTAAATAAAACAAGCAAATCATTATTGTGATCACTGAAAACAGTCATCATAGTCCAAGTAAATAGCAGATTTAATACTGCAAAAACATAAAGGACACAATTCAAAACATTGCAATTAGAAGGCACAGGGATGGCATGGCCATTGGAGGGTGAACAGCAGGCAGGTCCAGGAAATCCTACTATGAGCTAGGAGAGTTCTGGAAAGCAAGAGTGGACAGAGGGACATGCTAAACTGTGATGTGGCTCCATCTCTGCTTCCCAGGGAAAACTACCTACAATATCTTAAAATAAAAAAGAATTTCTATTCACTATTTAAAAAAATAATAATGTTGAATGTGATTATTTTGGCAGCAAAATGATGAATAATCTAAAAGATAATAATAAAAATAATCTGGATATAAAACCTGATTTTACTGATAAAATTTAGGACTTGGGAGAGGAGACAGGAAAGAAGTAAATGAATAAAATAGTTTTACCCAACACAGAGGCTATCAATACACATTTCTTTTATTTTTTAATAAAAGTGCTAAGATATCATTTTATTCAAATATGACAGGACAAACAAACAAAAAGGAAACCTTAGTGTTACTTAACTTCAGAAAATTATTTTTTCAAAACAAGAACCATTCCATCCAAAACTTTTCCTTTGAGGTACAAAAACCTTTAAGAAAAACATTAAGAGGGTTAAGTGGTCATGTAAGAGTTTTTCAGGGTTTCTTAATGGGCATCGGTTTAAGTCACCAAGAAGTAATACTTCATCAACTATCTCTTAAGCTGAAGATACCACCAAAGCTAAAGAGCAGGAACAAAAATGTTTTATAATTTTTTCAAACATAATAAAGTTTGAAACGTTGGAGAAAATTAATGGAAACAAACTGTTCTGACAGGAAAAATAGCCTATAAAAAAGACAAATTAGTTTCAAGAGGGGAAAACGAAATATATCACAGGAATATGATTAAATCTAGTAATTATGACAAGCCCAAAGAAACTACACATGAATACAAAACATCAGTTGGTCCTCTTCATCATTCTGAAAGGTCTGAAATTTTGTTTCATTTTTTTTCAGAAAGTGCTGCTTTTTTGTTTCTATCAATTGCTCAAATTACACAGCATAATTTACTTCATTTTTATAATGTGACTATCTCATATGCACTTAGTCTTCTCTGAATTTCTAATTGTATTTCTTTGTTGTTGCTGCTGCAGTTGTTACTTTTAATTCATAGACATATTTTTTACCTTCTTCTCACCAATAGCATACTTTGTACCTCCAGGTCCTTAATGATCAATTCATAATATATATGCCTTTGTTTGAAGACATTTTTCATGGATCTTCTGATTTTTATATTATAATTCAGACTGTTTAATTTTTGGCCTGCTAATCAGTTTTTAAACTAGGACATTTTAAAATCTCATTCAGGGGTTAGTTTCAATAGTTATTAACTCCCCATTGAGAGGAGAAAAATCAATCAAAAATAACCCAGAACTGACACAGATATTATATTTGACAGGTAAGGACATTAAACCTAGTATTACAACTGCATTCTTAATATACAAAAGTTATGTAGAGGCATGCAAAAAAATAAAAATTTAGTTTCTAGACATGAAAACTAAGGAGTGGGAGATGAAATATTTGTTGGGTGGATTAATAGCAGGCTAGCCATAGCAGAAGAAAAGATTAGTGAACTTGGCATAAAACCAGAAATTATCAAAACTGAAATAGTAAAAATTTTTAAAAGTAAGAGACAGAGAGAGAAATAAAAGTCAGCCAGATTGGAAGGAAATAAAATTGTCATTATTTTCAAATGACATGATTATCTATGTATAAATTCCAAAAGAATTGGAAAAAAAAAAAAAAAAAGCTGGGCTGGCTCAGAGGGTTAAGCACTCGCTTTGCAGCCGCAGAGACCAGGGTTCGAATCCTGACCCTGGCCCATGTGGACCCATGTGCTGAACTGGGGTATGTCCCCAGTTCAGTTCTTGCCAGGGCCTATGCGGGAGGCTCCCAGCCCAGTTCCTGCCCTGCGCAGCCCTGTGCCCACCTGTGGAGTGAAACTATATGGAAAACTAATGCTGTCAACTATGGAGACTGTTCTGGGCCTTCCCCCTTCTCTCTGTCTCTCTCTGTCGGTCTCTCTCTCTCTGTCAAAAAACAATAAAAATAAATCTTAAAAAAATAAAAAAAGCTATCAGAACTAATAAGTGTAAATAAATCCTGGAACTAATAAATACGAGGTTGCATGATACAAGATCAATAGATAAAAAACAATTGGATTTCTATGTACTAACAATAAACAATGGGTAACTGAAATTATTAATATAGTATAGTATCATTTACAATAGAATTAACAATGTGAAATACTTAGAGACATAGCTGGCAGCAGAAGTGAAAGATATGTACACTAAAAACTACAAATAATCCTGAGTAAAGCTAAGGAACCTAAATAAATAGAGATATACTTTTGTTCATGTGTTGAAAGATTCAGTATTATAATAATTTATAAGGAAGACCCTGAATTGATCATAGGATAAATTCTATCCCAACCAAAATCTCAGCAGATTTTCTGGGTAGAAGGTAACAAGCTAATTTTAAAGTCTATAGGAAAACGCAGGGTACCTAAGTTGCCAGAGGCTCATGGGATGTCCAAGACAGGACTCAATGCAGAGCAGGTTCTTGTCTGCCCATGAGAAAGAATTCAAGAGAAACAGATACAGGAAAACACAGGAAGCTTAGTCAAACTAAAGTATACTTGAGAGGGAAATGCAGGTGAATTCAGAGATTGAGTCACACAGAGGAAGCCTTCATCAAGGGTATTTATCCCTCCCTGAGCTGGAATTAGTGATGGCCCATTGATGTGGCTCCTCAGTTTCTTCCCAGTAGGTACAGTTCTAAGTTTCCTGATTTTTCTTCCTTATTTGTTTCCTCCAGAATCATCATGGCATCGGGTGCATGATGGAAGTCATAGTAACCGCAATGTAAATGACATTATAATGACATTATAATTAGCTAAACGTCGGGTCCCAGTCATAGATGAACCTTGCTAAATTAAACTGGGTCTTGGTTTTCTTTAGCTGGAGCTGCCAGATACAATCATTTGTTACTTGTGTAACCAGTGAGATGCCTCACATTGTATCTTGGAGGGAGTGGTCGATTTCCTAAGCTACTTACCCTGCCTCACCTAGAATAGCCAAACGACTTTGAAAAAAATCAAAGTCAGAGAGTTCTGACACTACTTGATTTCAAGACTTACATAGCTACGGTAATCAAGACTGTGTGGTATTGGCATAAAGACAAACAAATAGATCGGTGGAATGAAAGAGTACAGAAATACTGATTACATATGTGGACACTTATTTTTGACAAAGGTGCAAAGGTAATTCAATGAAGAAAGAACAGCCTTTTCAACAAATTACGGTAGAAAAAATACAAAACATTATGTAAAATTATGAACTTCAATTCATGTCTTGTACCATAAACAAAGTACTAAAAATTTATCATAGAGTAAATCTGAAACCTAATACCGTAGTATCTCAGTTAACCAGCACCTATGGGGATTGGTAGATGCCAGATAAATGTAAACAGACTTTCCATTAACTGGAACTCAAGCAAAGGACAACTGTTTTTGCCAATTGTTTGAGAGTGCCGGTTGCTTAAGTTCAGGTTAACAAGAGTCTACTGTACTATGAAATTTCTAGGAAAATTATGTTTTAAAATTTTCATAACCTTGGGTTAGACAAGAGTATAATATCTTATTTAAAACACCAAAACACAATCCATTAAAAAGAAAGTATTAATAAATTTTACAAATTGGACTCCAAAATTTTAAACTTTTGCCATTCAAAAGACATTATTAATAGACTGTCCAGACATACCATTTTAAATGAAATAGAAAACACCTCGAATTTAGCCCAGTGAGACTAGGCTGACCATATGTACCATTTGAAACAGGACAGTACCGTTGTTTTCTGTCCCGTTTAAAATGGTTTATCTGGTCAGCCTTTTATTAAGAGAATGAAAAAATAGATACAGACTGGAAAGAACATATTCACAGAACATCTATCAGATACAGGACTTGTATCCAGAATGTATAATGAACTCTCAGAATTCAATAAGGACAAATGCCCTACATCAAATGGGTATAGGATTTGAATAGATATTTCACCAGCACAAAGGTATAAAGATGGTAAATAAGCACACATGAAAATACACTCAACATCATTGTTTATTGGGGAAACACAAGTTAAAATCACAATGAGATACTGCCACATATCTATCACTATGACTAACAGATATGTGGCCATATAAGTGCCAGGAAGAATGTGGGGGAGCTAGAACTTTTACACACTGTTGGTGGGAATGTGAAATAGTGTAACCACTCTAGACAACACTGTGGAACTGTTTTAGATATATCACATAACCTAGTCATTCCACTCCTAGGTATTGTCCAGGAGAAAAGGAGCGTATACTCATATCCATACAAAGACTTGTATGTTCATAGATGCTTTATTTGTAATAACTAAAAACTGGAAATGAATAAACAATGGAATACTATTCAGCATTAAAAAGAAATGAATTATTGATACTCAAACAACACAAAAGAATGCAAAATAACTATGCCAAGTGAAAGGCAAAAAAGAATGCATGCTGCATAATTCTACTTAAATAAAATTCTTAGCAATGCAAATTAATTTGTGGTGACAGAGAGCAGAGCAGTGGGTACCTGGAGCTGGGTTAGATACAAAAAGGGATAGTTGGGAGAGATTACAAACGGGCACAACAAAACTTTGGGGGGTGATGAGTATGTTAACTATCTTGATCATAGTGATATCTTCAAGGATGCCAAACATATTAAAACTTATCAAATTGCATACTTTAAACACAGGCACACCTCATTTTATTGTGCTTTATTATGCTCCACAGATGCTGTGTTTTGTACAATGTGAAGGCAAGACCCTCCATCAGCAAAAAAAATTTACAATTTGCTTTTTTGTGATACTTGCTTTACTGCAGTGGTCTGGAGCCAAACCCACAAACCATATCTTCGAGGTATGCCTCTATGTGAAGTTTGTCGATTATATTCCAATTAAAACAAGAATTCTAGGAGTGATTATGAAGCATAGTTTACATGAAAGACATTGCATTAGTCCTACATCGTGGATAGCAATCTCTCCACCAATATGGTTATACTGCTCAAATTGTGCTTGTGTACACAACATTCCAAAGGTTACCTGCACAGTTTGGAGCACAAAAGAAATATTCCCTCCTTGTTTTTGAAACTTTTGTTTATATAGCCTGTTTGCACCGTTTTGAAGTTTTGTGAACATTTCCTTTATTTTAATCAGATGGCTAAATATTTTTAAACTTGCGATCTAATTAGCCATTCCCCCCAAAGTCTTACTCTTATAGGTATTGTCATCAGTTCTTCCTACCCTTAGATAAATTGATATTTCATATGCAACAAAGGTATTTTATCATTTCAAATTGTTTCATAGCATTCTATTTAACCCTTTCGAAACCTAATTGTACTTCCCAACTCTGCAATCTTCTAGCTATCCCTCTATGCTTTGCATGAACTTCAAACTGGAAAGTTAAACTACCGGTATCTAGATTTTTTAACCACAAGGCCGAAATTTTTAAGTCATGTCACGTCTTCATTGTTTATCTTTTCCAGTCTCTGCTATTACACTTAGTTACTTTGCTTAGCTAACTTGTGAATAATTGAAATATTTTCATAATGTTATACTACATTTTACTGACTATGTGATTGCAGACGTTTAACATGGCCTCGTTTCGATTTTCACACTTTTGCTAGGGTGTGTCATCATTTTTGAACAAGCCTGGTGGCCAGCACAATGTCAGCTTGGCATCCCTTAACTAGAGTAGGGCTACACATACTTGGTCTTCATTTTACAGAGATTTCCAAAAGTATCTTCCAGTTACTGTAAAAAAAAATAAAACAAAGGTAATTTGCATGAAATAACATTCTCTTCCTCCAGAAAAGGTTTTACTGGTATTTAGAAGCAGATCTATAACCCCCTACACACACACACACACACACACACACACACACACACACACACACACACACACACACACACCATCATCATCATCATCATCATCATCATCATCATCATCATCATCATTGCTCCCCTTCTTCACCAGCCCTTGTTTCTGTCCTCCTTATTCCCCACAAGGCAGAAAGCACTTGAGAAGCCTCTGGCTGAGCCTCAAGTGGTTCCTTTTCAAAGAAAATCACTGATGAGTAGATTAGAGCTGATTGAAGATGCCTGCCTGGGGGAATTTCCTAAGAACTGAGAGCAGACAAGCTTCCTCCATGTCTTGGGAACGTTGTTTCTCCTTCACTGTAGATGGCTACGAGAAGCAGATTTTGCTCTGAATGTTAGTGACAAACGGCTTGAAAGCAAGAGGAGACTTTGTTTTACTTGAATGATTTCAAAACAAAAAAACCTCTGCAGTATGATCCAAGACTACGTCAGTCTTTCCTATGGAAGAAGGCAAGGTAGGGATTGACTTTCCTGAGACAAGACAGAATGTTTACTTTCAAAGGAACAGAGAAAAGCAGGTAGTAAGTTCGAGTTCATCACATGGAAAACTAATGACAGGATGCACCATGGTTTTGTAAGATCAGAAACATGAGCATTTCTGACAGATCTTTAGAGATGTGGAGGACAGAAAGTACAATGGATTTGGGATTCGGAGGCCACCTGCCAGGATGTGCCTCCTGAAATACGGCTCAACAGGAAAACCACCAGGTGGATGGAAACACAAGGAAACTGAATCTAAAACACTGGCTTGGAGAAGACAAAAATCACATTGACTGTGTCATTTGGAGATATTGTTTAGGGCATGCTATCTTGGTCACTGAGTTAAAGAGGAATAGATGCCAACTGACATGTTACCCGTATTTTGTGAGCTGACAGATACAAATTTACTGACAGAACAAATCGGGAGCCTCTCAGCATGGATGGTGGCAAAGGATTAGTACAACGAGACAAACTCATTTGTATCTATTCAATGAACTCAACTGAAAAACTAACAGAAACTGGCTTACACATTCAAACTATATGTGTGTTCATTTATACCCAGAAAACTGAATACATTAAATTTAAGATGCTTACTTTAAGATTTTCTTTTCTACACATTGGTATTGTAGTCCTCTCTGTCTTTAGTATATGAAGCGATTCAAAATTTAGATACATATAAACCCTGAGAAGGGGATGTTTGAGAGTTTTTGAGAAAAATTCCAGTTAGGTCACAAGGAAGGTGTGTTGTTCTTCAGCTCTCCTCTACTGCCTCCCAAGCCGTATGAGGCTCTCAGGATACAGTAGGGATGCTCTGTGTCAGCAGAATTTGTGAATAAAAGTCCAGTGTAGCCCCTGTTGAGGCAGGAAACACTCTGAGACAGAGGGAGCCTTCCAGGCTGGAAAAGCAGCCCTTCTTCAGTCAGGTTGGGCACTGTCTCTGACGCCACATGTAGGCATTAACCGTTCGCTGTCTTCTTTATTCTTCTCATTTCAGTTGTTCTAGCATAGGCCACTATAAGGAATCCAGCCACAAAACTACTCAAACGATCTGTTATGAAAATCCAAGCTTTTTCTTCTTTCTTTTAACTTACAAGCGACATGTTGGATCCATGAAAGAGCAGGGAAAGATACATAAGCCAAAATTTAAATATGAAGTTCAATAGATATAAAATTACTTTGTCAAATCGCTAGAAATGTTTCTGAAGGCTAACTCTCAACTTTTCTGTTTATGTTGTCTCAGAGCAGTAACAAATATGGCTCCAACAGCATACTCTGAACTCTAGAGAATGTTCTTTTGACAATTGGAATAGTTAGATATACAATGTTGTTGGGCAACCCTGGGTCTTGGGATTGGAGGTTCAACTAACATCTGTCATAAAATAGTTACCTGAAAGAAGTGATAGCTGAATGAGCCATCAAAGGAAAGTCCAAGCTCCAATGGAAAACTGAGATGGAAGCAAAGATAGACAGAGAGAACAATGAAAAGGTAAAGAGAAATAGACTTGCAGGAGATTGAAGAAATATAGAGCAATTTATGACCTGCTTCAAAATAAAAAAGTGTTATATTATCAAGACATTGAGAGACTGAATATACACTCAATAGCTAGGTCAGACAATATATAAAAATAGAATTTTGCTCTACGATCTGTAGCAACCTGCCCAGAAAACCAACCCCTTATCTATAATAAATAACCCAGAAGCCAGCTTGCTCTAAATCAGACTTGCAAGAACACAGATTGCAATCTCTAGTGGCAATCAGGAAGCTAAAATATAACTTATGTAACAATCAACCCAAAATGGCCCGGACTTGATTAATAACTGACAGCTTCCCTCATTTTTATCCCCACTTCTGACTTAGGACCAATCAAAGAAAGCCAAATATGCACCCTTAACCTATCATATAAGGTGCCCCACTTCTGGCTGGCCCACCTACAGCTTCCCATGCCAACAGCCTCCAGTCTGGGCCTATCTGAAACCTTCCCTTTTTGCCACCAAGGTGCTTGCTTTTGAGTCTCTGCCTAACTTTGAGGCTCTGCTAAAACCCAAGTGACAGTGGCTGACTGCTTTGCTATAGCAAGCTCTGAATAAATAGCCTTCGGTTTTCTCATTTGGTTGGTCTTCCTTTATCACCATAATATGCTTCCTTTTCTCAAAGCTGTGATAGAGCTTTCACGAGCATTTCAGAGAAACCAGCACATTCTTCATAATGGAGTCAAGGGGAAGCCTGGATGGCTCAGTGGGTTAAGCACTTGCTTTGTAGCTCCAGGGACTGAGGATCAAATCCCAGCACCAGCCTGTGTGGACCCATGTGCTGAACTGAGGTGTGCTTCCCATGCTGGAGGCCCCCAGTTCGGTTCCTGCCCCCTATTCGGTCCCTGGCTTGAGGGGGCATGCTTCCCACGAGGGAGGCCCCCAGCCCAATTTCCGCCCTGTGCAGCCCCTGCCCACCTGTGTGGAATGAGACCATGTTAAAGACTGATGATGTACAACTGTGGGGACTGCTCTGGGCCCTCCTCCTTCTCTCTGTCTCTGTCTCTGTCTCTCTCTCTCTCTGTCAAAAACAATGAAATAAATCTTTTAAAAAAATAAAGGAATCCAATGCTGTCACTATTTTAGCAACTCCATGCCTACATCCAAACTATCAGTAAGTCGCATTAACTCTGTATCCAAAATGTCAGCCAAATGTATTCAGTTCTTCCCCATCTCCAGTACCACCACTGGAGTCCAAGGAACCTCCAGCACGCTCTGGGTTGCCACAGTGACCTCTTCACTGGTCACTGCTTCCTGTCTTGCTTTTGATGTCATCCATTCTCCTATAGCAGCCAGGGGGATCTGCATAGCGAATGTACCGGTTCTCTTCTTCAGCCTTCAAACAGCTTCCTCCCCACTCAGAATAAAATCCCAACACCTGTACCATCAGGCACAGTGCCTCTCCAGCCTCCCCTTGTTCCACCTCTCCTGGCATCTACTACTTTCCAGTGACACTGGCCTTCTCAGATGTGCCCAACACTCTCCCATCTCAGGGACTCTGCACCAGCTGTTCTCTCTGTTGGGAATGCTCTTCCCCTGACCTTTCCATGGCTGTCTGCTTTTTACTGTTCAGACATGAGCTTAGCCATCACCTCTTCCAGGAACAAAGACAGCGCCATAGTCACCCAATCACTGTCACCTCACCCAGTTCTACCTCTCTGCATAACGCTCACCACGACCTGATACTTTCCTTTGTTAGCTGGCTTTGTTCTCTACCTCTCTGTATCAAAGCAGGGATCTGTCTGCAATGATGAACTACTGCCTCCCACGCCAAAAACAGGCCTGGCATAGAACAATACTCAATAAGTATTTGTTGAACAAATGAATGAATGAATAACTGAGCTGTTACACTTTGAACTGTTCTTCCTTACCTCACTCTATCACAGGCCTAACTCCTGCACTGTAAGGAAATCATTTCCCAGCTTCTCTGGTAAGTCTTCGTATTCCACTCAGATGGTGTACCTTTCCCTCTTCCTCACACACAGCTCTGTCTGCAGGGTTCATTTGGATTTGATCATATTTGACCTTGAGAACATTCTCTTAAAGCCTGCTGCCTAGTCCTGTTAAACTCTTCCCTGGCTGCTTAACATAGCAGCTGTGCATGTTTTATCTACCCAAACACACTTCTTTGTATCTTCCATAGAACAGGGTAGTAAACATAGTGGACACTCAAAAACCAGTTGTTTAATATTTTAATGTATATCAGGTAAAATTAGGATAACAGGAAAGCTGGGATGGCTCAGCAGGTTAAGCCCTTGCTTTGCAGCCCTGGGGACAGAGGATCGAATCCCAGCCCTGGCCTATGTGGACCCATATGCCGAACTAGAGAGTACTTCCCATGTGGGAGGTCCCCAGCCCAGTTCTCGTCCTGCATGGCTCCTGCCCACCTGTGTGTAATGAAACCATGTTGAAAACTAATGATGTACAACTATGGAGACTGCTCTGGGCCCTCCTCTTTCTCTCTGTCTCTGTCTCTCTCTGTCTCTATCAGAAACAATAAAATAAATCTTAAAAAAAAATTAGGATAGCATAAAAGTTATACAGAATAAAACCCACAACAGAATGAGGTCAAAACCGAGACCTCAGAGCACTTTCACATGGATCCCTGTCCGTGTAAGTCAGGGGTGGCCAACTTTTCTGTATATAAGATCTACTTTTTATCTTAAAAGTGTGTCGCGATCGACTTGTTGTCATAGGCGTAGTCTAAGGGGGAAGAAGGGGTGTGAAATGCATACTATGTTTATACACTGTGTTTCAGTATAAGGTGCATTCCAGCGAGGTATAGGTAGATAAGTAAAATATATGTTCAAAACTATTT